>VZTB01004153.1:99112-164620 GCA_013397245.1 Thryothorus ludovicianus
GCGCAGCCCCCATGCCCGGTGGGCGCCCCGCCGCCCGCAGCCCGCGCCCCCCCGCTCGGGAGCATCCCGCCAGCACTTCGCCGCCGAGGCACCGTCGGCCCTTGGGATTAAAATACTCACCGCGCTGGGCAGCCGAGGGGAAGGGGGAGCAGGTAAGTGCTGGCTGCACCTGTGCCTTTCCTTGCCTTCCTTCCCCTTTCCCTTTCCCTTCCCCTCCATGTAGGCAGCCGGGGGCCGGAGCAGTTGCAGGAAGGGGCTGTGTGCTTCTCCCCCGGACACGCTCCTCCGGAGCGGCTCCTGCCCGGAGCGGAGCCGCGGCTCACCGGGGCCGCCGGNCAGCCACGATCCGCACCCAGTCGGAGCTGGGCTTGGCACCGGCACCCACTTCTCCCATCGTGTGCCCAGCGGCTGCCTGCGCAGTGTCGCGCCGTGCCGTGGAGGAGGAGGAGCGGAGCAGCGGCAGCGCTCCCGTCTCCGCGGGTGCGGGCGAGTGCGCGGGCGGGCGCGCAGCCCCCATNCCCTTCCCCTCCATGTAGGCAGCCGGGGGCCGGAGCAGTTGCAGGAAGGGGCTGTGTGCTTCTCCCCCGGACACGCTCCTCCGGAGCGGCTCCTGCCCGGAGCGGAGCCGCGGCTCACCGGGGCCGCCGGGGGCGGCGCGGCCGTGGCCGTAAGTTTCACGTTCCTGGGGCTGGGGGCGGCCCGGGCAGCGCGGCTGGGACCGGCCACGGAAGCACCCAACGCCAGGTGCGGCGGGGAAACCGTGGAAAGTGAGAGCACTGTGACTATAGGAGCGTGTGCACCTTCTGAGAAATAAGAGAACAATAGCATCACTCTTGACTCTTTGGAGAAGTCTCACAGACAAGCGGGGAACTGGGGTGGGGGAAGGGAGGACCATAGACTTCTGCAAAATATAGGCAACCCTTAGTCCTGACTGTCTCAGTCCTTTCTGTCAAGCCAAAGAGGCTCTCTTGCTTGGGCTCGAAGTCTGGCAGTGATGCTACGGTGCAAAAAGATTACAGAGACAAGGAAATTTCCTGAGTTATTTCCCAGAGCTTTCATCCTTCTGTGTCAAGGATGTTCTAGAGTTTGCAAATGTTGAAATTATGGGAGCTGTTTCTTTGATTAGTATTCAGCTGGTAAGGCTAGCTCTGCAGTGCTTGGCTGATGCTGACCCTTCCCCCTCCGCCCCGTCCCCCAATCCATCCACATATCCACACATGGGCATGTCCTGCTTTCCTACAGTAGGCTGTGTACACCAGTAGGAAGAGGTTTGTCATCTGGATGTTCAGGCATCTAGTTGCTAATGGAGGCAAAAATATCCCTTTTTGAGATAGGGTTTAGCCTTTATACTGCTTTCAAAAGGTGAAGTAGTTCAGGTGAGCTAAGATTCTACAAACGATGTGATCCCCGGGATGTGGGAAAGGATGGGAGATGGATACTTGTGAATTGCTCTGATTCTGGAAACTGAAATGCTGATACTTTAATCTTTTCCCCTTGCAAGGATAAAATCTTATGTTCTGAAAAATAACTTGCTCAAGCCAAACCAGAGACTTGAAAGGGGAGAGTATACTTCATAGTCTCTCTAACAAGGCATACTGACTTGCCATTTTTCAGCTAAAACATAGGTGATTGTGCAGCTTTGCAGAAAATAAATTGCTTTTCCTGGACAAACAAATAAATGCACAAAAGAGCCAAACTCTTTGAGCATGCCACTTTCTGAAAGAGTCTCTCCTCAGCATTGACGCATGACTTTACTTTCCTATCTTTATTATTTCTACTAATTGTTTCTCTGTTACATTATTTGAGTTTGCAGGGAATTATTACTGGTGAAAGCTAGGTACTTTGTTTCTGAGAAAGATGAGTCTACATAATCTCAGGTGCAGAGCTGTTCAGATGGGCAGTAGCGTGAAAGTTGCATAACTAAATTAAGTTTGTTTATCATGTAGCTTTTGAAGTTACAACAGGTCAACAGATAAAGATCAGGTGTAAAGTAATGCCGATTTTCTCTAAGAAATATTATAAATTCTAACGATTCAAAAGTGAAGTGAGGATATTTGGATATAGTATGATTGTGCCTCATTAGAGCTAGTTCAGTGCAATGGATGTGTTACTATCTTTGGAGGAAAATAAGAACACAAAACCCACTTAACAAACCCGAAAGAACTATCCAGGGACCAAATGTGCTGTTCTTTTTAAGTCCTTTTACACAATTTTATAGCTTTTCAGTCTGCAACTACCAGGGGATCTAATCTAGACATCTATACACACTTTTTTTTTAAGGGTCATGAAGAAAGGCTAAGTAAGATTTTATAAAAACAATTGCAATAAAACCCACAGTAAGGGAAGGCCTTGCTCTGGCAGCTCTTAATATTAAGTAAATGCAATAGCAAGGGTTTGAGTACTAGACAAAGATTTAAAACTACAAAGAATATTAGGAAAATATCAATTGTAATAATCTGAGCTACCACTGCATGTTAGAAATGCGTGTCAGTTAATGTGACTGAAAATACAAACATCAGTAATATAGCCTATTTTCTTGCAAAAAGCTATTAAAGATTGCAGTTTTAATCAAGGAACATTTCACCCTTATAATGGGAGACTTTACTGTAATTAAAGGCTGATGTAGGTCATTAGAATTGTGTTAAAAGTCAGATGACAGCCTCACAACTCTCCTAAGTCTACTTTCATTGATTTAATAGCAAAGCACTATTGATTATTTGCTATTGATTTAATAGCAAAGTGTTCTCATTTCTTCATGTAAAAGGGTAATTTTAAAATGTTTGTGCAGCTACAGATTAACTGTGAATTTTCTGATAAGAAGAATGGTTACAATATCCACATGGATTTTCGCCTATCCTTTTCATGTATGACTGTGTGTACGGACACATTGTGCCCACATTTTTCTATGTTTCTTCAGCAGTCAGAGACTTGACTGAAGAAAATCATTACTAACGCAGGACCTTATATTCCTCTAGTCCAACTTAAATTCCTAATTTTCTATAAACCTGGCTAAGCCTTTTCTCAAAGGGATTCAACTCACAAATTGAATCTGATGTGTGATGAAAATAGAAAATATTTTAAACTTCAAGTGGTTTACAGATGAATGTACTGCTTGAGAGTCAGTCCTAGTGATGTCTAGTAAGTTTTTGTGTGTGTTTTCAGTCTATTGACTTCAGTATGTGATGTGTTCTGTGGTTCTTCAATGAAGGCCTTTCTTGAGCCATTCCTTTTCCTATAGTTTATCAAACACTTTTATTTTTCAAGTACGCTTTCATGCTGCTACTGGGTATTGTTTTCTTGTGGCAATAAAAATCATTAAATTCTATCTGAGGAAGGCTGAATAAAATAGATGGTTACTTCAGTTCTTCCTGTCAAACCAGGCTTAACTCTAAGCAGTAATGCAGGAGTGCCTCCTCTGGGAATTCAGCAGTTCTGCAAGAAAGTCATCCCTAGACATTGTATGATGTTCTTCAGCTGAAATGAGGCTGCAGAAATTGAGCTTGGGGAAATTTAAATATTTGCCTTGATTGGTCCCAGATCCACAAATACTGCTGGTGTTTCTTTTCAATAACTGATAAAATTAGCATAATCCTTCCCAGCAACTCATATCTTTCAAATGTACCATGGCAAGGTGAAAAACCAATAAAACTCTTTCACATGGAGAAAATTATATTAGAAAAAAGAAACCTTTCTTTTGCTAATTTTGCTTGAGGAACAAAACAAACTTACCAACAACCCAAACAATTTAGCACTCTAGAAATGTGCTATCTTATGATCCACTGCAGAGCAGTGTAAAAGACCAAAAATTGTTGCCTGGTTTTCAAAAAAATGTGTTTTTTTTTTAATCTGTATAATTTATTGCAGTTTGTCTACTGCTTTTCTGTCACCTCATCAGGTCCTTTCACCTGAGTCAGAGGGTATTGGAGCCAGTTTAGTGTAACAGTGCCATATGTTTGGAGCAGTGATAGTTTTTTGCTTGATAACCAGATGCAGACTGCAGGATGTGCACTATATTCACAGATCTCCCATGTGAATATTTAGGCCAGTTAGCGGCAGGAGGTTGTGGTCTGTAGTTGTAATGTCATCTGGCACAGGGAGTTAATAGGTTTCATCGTACTGCCTTGACTTGCAGGGCTTCATTCATCACAGGGTCCCCACCTCACTTGCTCCAAGGCACCCTCCTTTTCTTTTTTTTTGCTTTCCCTGAAAAAAGTGATAACCAGACCTTGCAATTGACACTGTAATTAGACATGTTATCTTCTAAAAACCTTTTTGTCTCAAGGATCACATTCATGTCCATGTGCCTGTGAAGGAGTCTCCTGTAATATTTAGGATGTGTGACATGGAGGTGCTGCAGGCTTGTAACAAAGGGGGATTTTCTCTGCCACTAAATGTAACACCCTGTCCAATGGGCATTGTAAAATTGAATGTCATAGAATAAATATTTTAGTGAGGGCAGTCCAGCTGTCAAGGGGCTCACCTGCTGGTTCTACTTTGTTTAAGAGATCAAGGTTCAACATCCAGTGGCAACAGTCACCCTTGGAATTATTTCAACACCCTGGGCCTGATTTTATTGAATGACTGAAGTAGAGAAAAAACAAAAAAACCCCAAGGAGTAACTGTGTATTGTTGACCAAGCTAATGCAAGATTTACTAGCAGGTGGCTGCTCAGAGTCAGTGAGGTCCTTATTTGTGCAGAAAATTTTGAAATGGTATCAAAAAATTGAAGATATTTGATGAGAGGAGAATAATGGAGTGGGGACAGGATGAGGGAAGAGAAGGCAATAAAATAGGAGTGGTAAACTCTTCAGTGAGGAGCTGACAGTGGGATTTCAAACTAGAGTAATACAATCCAGACTGGTGGAATTTAGTAATGGAAAAGGGTTTGGATTTCCACATTTTCTTGAAACATTTTACACATTAGAAACACTTCAGGACAAAATATGCTGAAGGACAAAATTCTCTGTTGGGTTGAAGAGGTTGACAGGAAAATGATATGGTTCATAGATTAAGCTGGCACTGTGACACTGGTAGCAATGTGTGAGCAGAAGTCTGCAGGAATTTGCATTTTGGCTGCAAAGGTTAGGTGGTGCAATGATGATTTCAAAAGCCTTCAGCAAACTTCCCTGTGGGGATGGGAAATTCTCAGACGTGGGGAAGGAAGGCTTCCAAGACGATATCTCTGAGACTGAAAATTTGTCCTTATCTACTGGTGCTCATTGTGACACACAAACAAGGAATATGAGACTTGATGAGTTGTTTTAGAAATTATGGAGTGAAGCAAAATATTCAGAGAGATTTTCAGTGGGTGTAAATTACCCTTAATTGCTTGTAGTGAGGGAGACTATTCCTTTAAGTTGAGGATCTTATTCATGATCTGAGTGTTTTCAACAAATCAAGATTGCCCCTTGGAGACAGTGCATAATAGTGTCTTTTTGACACTAGCAGATTGTTTTGGCAAAGTAGAGCAGTAACATTTTTCAGATTAGCACTGCACATGAGTACACTGTGGCTTAAATATAGTTTAATTTTTGTACAGCAGATGTACAAAATGCAAGGTTAATGGTATATATTGAATGAAGAGGTTATTATTTTTCTCAATGTGTATTCTGAGGTTTTATATATCAGCCAGTTATTTAAGAACATAAACATGAGAGTCTGAATATCTAGTGGGTATTTTTTATTTTATGTTTATTTTTGGGTTTTTTTGGGTTTTTTTTTTTTTTTTTGATTATTACAGCTGTTCACTTGGACAGTTTGTTACTGCTCAGTTAAGACATGCTACCTGCACTGTCCAGATCACATAACATACTCTCAAAATTACCCACCAGTTCTTTTACTTTGTATTTTTCATATTTGTCATTGCCAGGACTACATATAAAGCAAATAGGGAAAATAAGCTTAGATGTGAAAGCTGCAGTTTAATGCTTTTAAATACATTAGAGGACAATTTCATTTCTAAAGGCCTAAGTTACATTTTAGGTTTTGGCAAGTGTGAATAAGGAGATATGATTGGGTTTACCCTTATTTAGGGAGGGGAGTAGCATTTGGGAGATCAGAAACAATATATGCAGGTACACTTTTATTCTAGGGTAGTTAATTAAATCAATTAAAAGTGTAAATATGTTTGTATCTTGTTTGTGCAGAAAGAGATAACATTTCATAGAAGAGCACCTTTAAACAAGAAGTACAAAGTGGTTGGAGGTCAGTTTTGCCATCACATTCAAGTCAGTAAACACAGATGACAGTGAAGACACTGGAGTCAGAGCACTGGATACCCTCTGTCCCTTTCAGTGTTAGTTTTATCCACTGCTGTAAGTGCAAACCTGAACACTCAAGCTATGCCTTAATGCGGAAAAAAACTACCAACAGTACCTCTTAGTTTTCAGTTTTATGAATGCTGTGACATTGCTTATGTGGTCTTGTGGATTTGGTACTTATGGACATCATAGAACAGGTGATGTTGAAGTGCTAGTTATGCTTGGACAAAATTGATCAAAAATATCCATATAAAATGTGTATATATCTATCTGTCCATCCATCCATCCTTCCATCAATCTATCTCAGTAAGAAAGGTAATGAAATGCAATTCATTAATAAATTCTTAATAAAGAATTACTCCCAAAACGTGAATGATTTTTAAATACAAGAGACTTCTGCTTTTGGAGGTATCACATATAAAAGGCAGTGTACTTGAAGAACTATAAATAAAAACCTAAAAAAAAGGGCTCTAAGAGGAATAGGAAGACTTATCCTGAAGAAGAGAAAAAAGGGAGGGAAGAGTTTTTCAGAGCAGAAAGTGCTGTCACACAGCTGAATAAAAATAATTGGAATTTTGGAGTCTGTGTGGTGAAAGTATTTGAGAATGAGTAAACCACAACAATGTTTTTTTTTCCAGGAGGTGTGAGTATTCTGCTTTTCATCAGATTGTGCTGTCTAGCATATGGACTGTTTTTCAGTTGGTATTTTGGGTGCGTTTTTCTGTTCTGTGCTGTGCCGTGTGGCTGGGGACCATGACACTCCATATGGTGGCTTTCATACTTTCCTGCAGGTGTAAAAGAAAGGATATAAGAGAACACTGTTCGAGATAAAGGTTAGAGCAATTCTAGGTTTGAAATGTCTGTTCTGAGCAAGAACAAGACATTTCAAACTGCTTAGTGAAGACTCTAACATATTGTAAATGTTTTACTGACATTTCTTAAGAAAATCCATTTTGTATTTTTATCTCTTTTAAATAACAATCTGTTGCCTCTTTGAAATAAACTGACAGTTTATCAATATCAGATGTCTTTAACATGATGTAACTTAGACACAGAGAGGGGAAATCAAGGATGCATAAACAGCCTCTACTACAAACAACACTTACTGTAGTTGAACAGAGCAATAGGAAATGAACGTATCACAGGGAAAGCACAGCTTAACACTCATTGGCAACCCTCTCAGTAATTGCTGTCATATGGTCATGATTTACCCAAAGGGCCAGATCAAAACTGAGCTATGACTAGTTGGGATTAATCATTTCAAACTAGGCTCTTCTAACGAGGATGACACCTGCTCATTAATCCTGCTGTGAGAAGAATTTTGGTCCATGTTGGAATGATGTCTTTTATAACTGTAGCATCATGTTTTCAAAATTAGGGTCTTTAGGTAAGGCTTGCCTGGTCTCTTCATGTTGCCTGTAGGGAGACACTGGATTTTCCTATATGGAAGCTTTCAAATTGCTGCTGCTTAGCAAACATGCTCAGTGGGTTTGTGGTTTATCCCACCAGCCTCTAAGCAAAGCCTTTCTGGTGCAGGGCAGTACCACAGAAGGGATTACTATAAAAAGGCTTTAAATACAGTCTGTAATCAGAAGAGCTTTTTATTTGTTTCATGTTTCTGCCCTCTAGGTACCTTTGGCAGCATGATGCATAGGCGTTCTGCAGCTGAAAGAGCCTGACATACTGAAAACAGATAGTGGATATCACATTTCACTCAGTTTTAGTAGTAATGGGTAGGACTATGATAATCAGTCCAGAGTGTTTAATGTGTATGTGATTTAATGTCTAACCTTCTTAGATTAATTAAAAGCATAAAGGATGAAATCTTTCATCCGTGGCTTCCTATGTAGCAGCAGTTCACTCCAAATTAATGCCGTTATCTATTTTAATTTCACCCTTATTCCCAGTTCATGTTTGGCACTTCTTAAATGCTTCTTGTCTCCCTTATTGCTCACTTGGACAAAGAGGATGTCTATTCAAGAGACAGCTTTTCTTACCTGGCGGTCCTCCCACAAAGCAAAGCTATGTTTAGTTCTGACTGACAGAATTTATACTTTTAAAAACATTATACTAAGTATACATTTTTGCATGAGCAGAGAAGGCTCACAGTCATAAAAGGCAGAAAAGAGTTTTAAGTATTGAAGTTTGTGTTTCTAAAAAAACATAAATTTTTTTATTAGTAAATCCTATGAGTTATTAAATTATTAGCTTTTTAAATGAAAACCGATTTACATGTGTTAGTGCTGAAAAATCATTTGTTAGTAATTCAAGGTTGCATTGAAAATACAAAATGACATTATCTTCTGATCTTTCGGGGCATATTTCTGTATAAATATATAAAGTAGTCTAACATGTTTCTTACGGTGCCTGACATTTGCTTTAGGAATATAGTGAAATTGAGTGGGGAGACTCAGGGCTTTTTATCAGGTCAGGTTCAGATCAGAACAAATCATAGCATCTGGTGTACTGTGACTAAGAATCAATCAAATTGTTCTGATTCATCTTATGCTCCTTCATTTTACTTTTGTATGGGAGTTGTATGGGAGAGAGTTAAGCTAGGATGGTAGTGCCATTAATACAACTTGCTGCCTGTAGCTAGCTTGTAATTATATCATGGTAATGGCAAGTAAAGCAGACCACAGCAGACAGAAGAAAAAATATCAAGCCAAATGACTGTAAATAACTAAAGTTACTCTGATTATTTTAAAGAGAAACAATTTTATCATTTATATTGGAAAAAAATGGTGTATTAAGAGAACATTTAGGAGAAGACTTTATGGCTATAAATACAGTTGTATCAACAGTAGTAATGCTATCCAAGAAGTTTGTTATAAACTCTGAGAGATTTATGTAAACTTATTGGTGTTGATGAGGAAAAAAGTAAAAAATAAACAGTCTTGATGCATGATGTGAAAGCTGCAATGAATTAGCATTCTCTAAAGAAATTTAAAATTCTGACAACAGTTCTTGTCTTTTTCTCGGATAGGTACCCATTACACCATTTCTTTGGTGAAGGCTATTCAGCAGTGGTGACATCTTCCAATCAACCACTCTGCAAATTATTATCTCTGGACTCCCAGCTGACACCCTGCCGGAGGCTAGAGCTACTGAGACAACTGGAATTTTGCCTGCTTTGGTCAAGGCTTTTTCTTTCATCGAGGAAAAAAAACAAAGCAAGATGAAGTTGGGCAAAGTGGAGTTTTGCCATTTTCTTCAGATACTAGCTCTTTTCCTGTGTCTTTCTGGGATGAATCAAGCAGAGCTCACAAGGTCCAGGTCAAAGCCCTATTTTCAATCAGGGAGGACGAGAACCAAACGCAGCTGGGTGTGGAATCAATTCTTTGTGCTGGAAGAATACATGGGTACAGACCCACTCTATGTAGGAAAGGTAGGGGATTTAAATAAACTTTGGAGGGTGCAGATGTTTGCTTTTTGACGTGTTTATATGATGTAACCTAAAAATTGTAATTCTGTTAGCCCAGAACAGCAGCACATTGCATTCTCTAAGAATACGAGGTTCCTGTTGCAATTTTCTTTCAGAGCTCTACATATTACCACTTCTTGTTTAACAGAGTACAGTAATGAAAGTGTTTTGCCACCACTGATAGAAAATATTTATAAATTATGAGAGGTTTTTAAACAGAGGAACATAATGATGAGAATTTTTTTTTAACATGATAAGTATTCTTTTTTTAAGAGTTAACAGCTAGTCACAGAAAAAAAGAAGTTCTGTATTGTGTTGTTTGCTCCCTAAAACTCAGCACTACTGAAAGCAAGAGAGAAAGAATCAGGTGTCTTTGGATGTGATGAGTGAAAAGGAGGGCATGCCTGCATTACTGCTTTTCTTTGACATTGCCTGCCTGGCAGATTGGCACCTTGGGGGCCTCGCTGTCCTCTGTGCACAGCACAGCCTTGTGGCTTTACCTCGCCTGCGATGGGCACGGGTCCAGTGCAGAGCCAGCCCTTTTACATCAGGGCATCCCAAATGGTTCGTTCTTAACGCCTGTCGCTGCACATGGAGCACGCTGAGCACAGCTGTGAATCCAGGACTTAGCTCATTTACTGCCTTGTGCTCGTGGGTAATGCGCTGCCTTCGGCAATTATGCAGGAGGAAAAAAGCCCACGGAACAAAACCCCCTCTTGTGTTTCTCTGTAACGTTTATGTGTAATCATCTCATTGAAAGGAAAACCCATTTTCTCGGTAATATCAGAATCAATAAATAGAGTTTCTCATTAAAATACAGCAAATGCATAGAAAACAAGGGAGTGACAGTTTTTGGCACTACAGCATGCTTACAGAAAAAGAGATGAAGTAATCTGAAATCCACTGCTTCAAATATACTAGTGCAATGAATTTCAGCTTACTTAATGCATCTTACTGAGACAAAACCTTGATGTTTGTGTTAATACAGTTAAGCACTTAGAATTTAATCATGCCAACTGAATAATCAAGTTAAATAGGGAACTGCTTTCATGATTGCAGCTATGGTTGTGTTTAGGTGCTTTTCTGAATTGTGACTGGTACTTCGCATAATTGAACCCTTAAGAAAGGTGTGCTAGAATCAGAAATGTCATCTTGTGTTACAGTGGTCTTGAAAGTTTTGGTAAAGTTTTACCTAATGTAGCAGTATCCATTCTGATGCCACACATCTGCTGGTTATCTGTGCATGCTTATCTTCTAGGCAAATTTGTCTCCAGGTTGGAGTTTCTCTTGTGGCTCTGGAAATGGCCTATTTGGCATTCTTTCCCACTGATAAAAAAAGAAGCGTGGCTTACAAATTTGAATTTCTCTCTTCGAAAAGAAGCGTCTTGAAATACTCGAGTGAAGACTAGTTTTGATCTGTAGTAATTTTCATATTCAATCGGTTGCTATATTATGGCCAAAAATGCTGTGGTAGTGCTATAGTACATGATATTTGCATGCATGTGGTTATTTTTAGCTTCTCAGTCTGCTGTTTCCTGTCCTTTGCAAGAGTCCTAGCATTCACAAGCAGATATCTTCCAAAATGCAACTAGTTCTTTTTTTTTTCTGAAACGTTCTGTGCCCAGCTTGCTTTTGTATCAGCAGTATGAAATGTTGGCTCAGGAATTTGTACCAGCAATCCATTTTGTAGGAAAAGCAGATAAAAATTTTCACTTACAAAAGGAAGTCCATCTTCCTGGAAACACAGTCCTTGCCGAACATCTTGTAAGATAAGATGAGCCCAGTTCCTAACCTTCTCACTGTAGAGGCTTTTCAGTGTGTGGCTCCTGCGGCACAATCGTGACCCAAGCAGCATTCCCACACGGGAGCAAAAAGGTGAAGTGAATTTCTTTCTGTGTCTTAACATATTATGTGTAGCACCACTCTGAAGTGAGCAGCAATCACCTTCCTCCCCCTTTTCTCCGCTTGAAAACATTGGTGCTCTTGTTTCAAAGCCTTTGCAAGCTGGTAGGGACAGAGAAGACCGAGATTTGGATAGGAAGGATAGATATTTTTTTCCCCTCTTTTTATTTTTTTTTTATTTTTTTTCCTTTGGTGAGGAAGCTGCAGCAAGCAAAAAGCTGGCATAACTCACTTTTCTCATCAAATGAAGTGGAAGCAGCAACCAGACTCTGCAGAGTGCTCTGCTTCTGGGGAGATCAGTCCTGCTCTGCTTTACGTTCAGGATGCTTTACAGGGTGCCAATCTAACTGCACATCCAGGAAGGGGGAACATTCCTCCAGCTTTTAAGGGCTGTGAGATAAAAAGGCTTCAGAAACACTCAAGCAAATGGAGCTGTGATGGGGAATACTGTCTCCCTGCCACTATTCAATTTTACAAAGCCCTAGGCAATTCTGGTTGGAAGGCAGAATTTGGAGGGTGTTAGGGTTACATGGCAAACCATTCAAGAGTTGTGAAATACCAATGTTAATTCCATGCTCAGCGCTAGCTCTGTTCTCCTGGGTGCCTGCATGCTGACACTTTAATTACATGATCATGCAGGATAAAATCCTATTCCTTGTAAATACTGAAGTAGGATTCCTATTCACCTCAGTAAAACAAGTCCTTCCCTTAATTTTTCAGTGTTTTCATGTTTGCTTAACAAGGCTTCACATCTCTACCTGAGGTATACTGCAGACCTCCTTCTGGACGTCCTTTTTTTTTGTTTTCCTAAATGCATATGTATTTTTTTTACTAAGGCAGCAGGCCCTATTTCTCGTGTGACTCTGGAGAAACCTCTGGAGGAGTTCTATTAATTTTACTCTAATAGGAGTCAGAGGTGACAGAAGTTTGGTGCCTTTTTATATTCTCTTCTTATAAAATTTAGGTCTTTCTATGATATGAATTTTAATCATCTTGGATGTAATTCTGAGCACCTCTTGGGAGGTGCTTAACATGTAATCAGATTGTGGACTGAACCATATACAATTCTTTTCTGTCGGTCAGCACAGCATATGTTATGTTCACTTGAAGGGCTGAAGCATTTAACTGTTTAACACATTAAACTGTTTGGATAGGCACTGTTCTCTTCCAGACATGCCATGTAGGAGGTGAGGCAGTTAACTGTGATGCTCATTGAGCTAGAAGCATAGCTGGCTTCCGTTTTCTGGAAAATGTTTACTATTGCTTGGTAATATGTTTTTGTGAAATGCCTTACTCCACATTTTCCTTGTTAATGATGTTAATGGAATCTATTTGGGAAAAAAAAAAAGTAGTCTAGAACGTTTTTAAAGTATTTGAAATATAAACATCTGAAATTAGGAAAAAACTATATATTGTTATGTTGAATACTTGAAAAGTTGTATACAGTCTTACGGTCTTGTAATTAAAATATCCATGGGCACACGTTGGCAAAAAGGGGTGCAGTAAAAGTAGAACTTGAACATTTTGTTGATACTTTTGTGGTTTTGTAACATAATTTGTCAGACATCCAGAGTTTAGGTTTTTTTTGGTGTGATGAGTTGGGGTTTTTTTATTATTTCTTTTAATGTCTTCTGTTGCAAGAGAGACAGTCTCATCAAAAGCCTTATAAAGACACAAAATCTCTGCCAATAATAATTTCATTTTTCTTATTAAAAAGTCAAAAAAAAAAAAAAAACCCAAACACAGAAAAGAAGCCACAAATAAGCCTGAAGAAGTGAAACAAGTGTTTGAACTCCATGTGAGATGCTGATTGATGGCTGTTTTCATTGTTTTCTTTTGGATTCAAACCAGCTCTCCTTTTCCAATGGCTCTAAATTTAGGTATAGTTACAGGGCAGTTTCACCTTTTTGCTGAATTGAACTCTTTTTTCCCCCTTGAGATTTCACTAACATATGAAGGACTGAAAATAAAAGACAGAGACTTTTGACTGAGCACAAACCCAAGAAATTCATATGTATCTTTAAGAGGCTCACTGGTAATTCTCAAAAATAACTTTTTGAACTTGTAAGATGCCCTGAGTGTTGTTTTTGATTTATAATATAAGAGAAAGCAAAGTATAAGTCCTAACCTGCATTTTCTAGATTGTAAAATCAAGAAAAAAGGTTGAGTGAACTAAGAGTATGTAGTTTCCTAATCTCACAGACATTGTCTTCCAACACAATTTGACTTGCCTCTTCAGACTGTTTTAAGGTAAGTAAACCTGTTTGATTCAATTTTCAAACATGGACAAAAGTGCATAAAAGCTAAGGTTTGCATTAGTATTTCCTGGAGTAGTACAGGATGAGGAGCATATAAAAAAAAATGAAGTGAACTTACGGTTTTTCCTATAAAATGATGTCATTTAAGCGAATTTGCAGGTTTTACAAGTTTTAAGAAAACTTACAGGCAGGGTGGGGAAAGGATTTTTAAAGCAGCTATATAGCAAGTTTATGTTATTATTAACATAGACAGTGGGTAATTTTTTCCAGTCTCGTGATTTTGGAGGGAAAGACTGGATAGGGGAGGATATTGGGCTTTTGGATTAATGCTTTGTTTATCAAAGGTGTTGGTGAATACATCAATAGGGTGACAGAAGTACTCTGATACTATATTTATCTGTGGTATGACCTTGTCTCAGGCCATACAGATGCAGTCAGCAGTACAGCTCTTTTCATAGAAGCATAGCCTGACAATTTCAGATGTGGCTAATGAATTTTGACTGAGTTGGATAATAAATGTCTTTGCTAAAATACTTTAAAACAGTGAGTACTGTGGAAATGCTGGCCATTCAGTCAAACTCAGACTGAACTGTGGGAACATTACTGGCATTTTGGGAAACTGAAAGGACGTGGGGTGATATTGCAAAGGCTAAATATAGGTAAAAAGGACTAGAGTGCCTCACTTGCACATAGTGAAGAAGTAGGTTAGTCAGGTGCAATTCCCTGGGGGGATCTGACCCTCCTGCTGCTTCTAGAGGCACTCACAGAGATTAGGACTCTCTGCTCAGCTTCAGTCTGGTTTTCTCCCTCCAAGGATCCTATGCAAGATAAATGTTCATGTCTGCTCTGCAAATAAGCTCCTGCCTGGGAATACCCAGAGCTCTGCAGATTTTTTGTTCATTTTCCACCCCAAGTAGTTTTGGAAAAAAACATTCAAGCAAACCAAGCTCAGACCAACTATTTTTTATTTGTCTTTGTGGCTTCTGTGTGAAAAACAGACTGTATAATAACTCAGAAAGAAACTTTCCCTTTGTTGTATTTTTTCCTCCCTTTCTATTTGTGTTATCTTTACTTTTATCATAATCTTTGAAGCACTGTTGTTTTATATACTCCCAAAAGGCCATTTATAAAAAGGGAAAAGCAAATCTACTGTATTTCTGATATTTATCCATCTCAGGAACTCTTTTCTTTTCTGTGCTATGAAAATTGATAACAGTTGACCTTTGAAGTAAAATGGGACATGCCATTCCCGTCAAGTATTTTCCTACCACAAGTGCTGCAAATGTAATGAATGAACAGGCAAAATAGTTAAGTTCTGCTTACTTGCTTCACGTATTGAATAGGTCTTGGGGAAGTGATGCTTCAGTTTTAGTGCACAGGTATGACTTTACCATCTCAACTTTTTCTGTCCAGTCCCAGTATAACACACTTTTCTCCATTGGATAGTCACTGCGGGCTTTGTGTTATTCCATGCTATAATTTATCTGGGTTACCCTGAATAACTGAAAGCTAACAGACAAGCCAAATGTTCCTTTCTTAATATGCAGGACTAAAGGGTCTCTGGGGAGAATGGTGAGATTAAGGCACACAGGAAGAATTATCCAAAAGGATAACCTAAAATCTGCTGTCTCTTCCTGGTTGACTTCATCAGCCTGCACAGCTACAGTGTAATTTGCTCATTCTCTCTTTACTGGAAGTCCTCTCATAGCTGAATAGATACTGGAGAAGGTTTTATGCCAGGGACTTAAAGTGATGACAATTTCACAAGCCCAAGCACTAAAAGACAATTTGTATGTAATTTCATTATTAGAAGTGATAATAGGGTTGAGACACTGTTGGATACTGAACTACAACATGTAGATTTTTGATCTCTTTCTATAATACAGAACATTGATCCTTAACATGTGCCATTACAGAAGAGGAAGGTTAGTGAAGGTGATGACAACATCAGTAAATTAGGTAGCCCTCATGGCAATTTTTCGTTCAATGGCACAGCCATGCTATTTATGTAATCCTGTGATACCAGTTCTGTATTTCAGCAGACTGAGAGGCTCTACCTGCAGTGCTCTGCTCTGGATGTCTTTTGGGCATTATTCAAAACTAAATTTTATGAGTCTCTGACAAAATTGAAAAGCAAGAGTAAAAGCTAATTTTGCAATTATGTGATGAGACGCTCCTGTATGCTTGGCTGGTTATCAGAAAATGCCTTATTTTTGGGAGAGTATGAGATTTAAAGCTCTGATGTCAGTCAGGCTGCTGCTGCTTCAGCTGACATTTTTAGTGATGTTCTGACATTCCTTCTCCTTTTCATCTTCTGAGATTGTACTTTGTCCCTTAGTTCATGTTATTGGCTGTCATCCAGCATCCAGTTTTATGTCTGTCCTCATCTCACAGTTCTGTGTTAATGGTGTTGGAAGTACAGCACAGTAAAACTATGGCTACCAGGAACTTTGAGCATTTCAATTGTTCTAAGACTAAGGAAGTTCATTCATGAATTATTTTGCTAGCTGAAATTAAAGCAAACACAGTCCCTGGGCTGAGGCAGTGTTCTTGTAAGGCAAGAACTAATAGCAGACTAAGAAGAAATGACAGAATTCTGAGAACTATAGTGTTAATCAACATCCGAAAAGAGTTTGAGAACAGTGGATCACTAATGTTTTCTATGAAGATAGAAAATTTCTTTTTCTGAAAATGAGACTCGTAACATTTTAAAATGTTATGAACATATAATAGAGAGTTCTTTCCTGCCTTTACTTTCTAGTGCTTATAGATGACAAGTTGGTTGAAACTTCTAAATGCAGACCTGTTTATTATCTATGTTAGTACAAGGCTACATCTTCTTTCAGACCAGTAAAGATAAAGGATGTTTTCCAGTTGCTTTCGAAATATCAGACTGCATATGCTTTTTAGTTTTACATCTTGTACCCTGCTGTCACACTACCTTTTTCATGCTGCCTTTTTATTCTTATACGTCTTCTGTTAGCCATAACTGTCTGTCTACAAACTCATTGGGCATTCATTTCATGTATTGAGTATTTTCTATGTATCACTGTCTAAAAGTGCTGCCAGTACTGTTGCTGCCTTGTCATAATTCTACTGCTGAATTCTTCTTTGTTTCACATTTGTTTTTAAATACTATACTACATTTCTTAATTTCCTTTCCCCCACTTCTTTTTCCCCCAATAATCACTTAATAAAGTAGCACCTGTGTACATATGTCAATGTTTCAGTGCTAACCTTAACCACTTAGAGAGGGGACCTGGGATAATATATTTAAAGATCCCGAAAAAATACAGAGAATGGTTCTTTTGCATGCAATAAGCTGGCTTTTACATAAATATACTGGTGATAAATACTGGAAAATCTCTTCAGTATAATCTTTTTCTCTCAGCATTATGCATTTCCTTAGAAGAGATAGCTGAGCAAAGTGCTAATGGTGGAACTGCTGAGAGAAGAAAGATGTTAATACACTGGATTGCTCAGTTCTTTTAAGAATAACTATTAGATACCTTATGCTACCAGCATCTTCTCTGTCACTTTTGCACTGGAAGAGACACTTACTGTCATGTAAATTAGAGACAAGTAGCTCTTAGAAAAGGCAGTGGAGTGTGCACTCTAGGAGAACTCTAATTCTGTCCCAACCATCCAAAACATGGTCATGGTATGAGTACCAGCCTATGCTAAGAGCAGAAGTTTGAACATTAAGAATGCTTAATCTTTCATAGCTTCAAGGATATAAGAAGGAGGATTATCCAGTTAAAAATAGGGAGAAGGGTTGTTTACTTGATATAAATAAAGGTTGTGAACACCTAACTACACATCACTTGAGCTCAGTGTATAAATGGGAACCCTCTTAACCTTCCCAGGCAAATGTAAACTCAGTCAATGGAGAAGCTCAATGGCAACAGACACCAATCACCAAAAGCAAGAAATAGGTTCATAAAATTGAAGAATATATTTAGAATTATTTCTTGCAGATGTTCTTGAATAAAAGACTATCATTAACTGTTCTGTCAATGTAAAAATATTTGGTGATGTTACAGCTCTGTGCTGTTGCAAAAGTAATATTGTCATTCATGTAGGTGTAAGGCCACATAGTATGGTAAAAACACACTAAAAGTCATAAAAATAGCAAGGAATAAGCCTTATTTTTTCTTCCAGACAAATAGGAATACCAAGACATATTTTTGCATACAGAAGTTCATATGCCATTATGTAGGTACCAGAAAACACAAAATATGCCTTACTGACTTGCTCTCAAGCTGTCATTTTTAGAGTCCTTCCCTTAGAGATGAAGATAATGCTAAACATTCAAGAAGAAGGCAAAAACCATTTTAATATGTTTTGATTATTAAGTTATGCTGTTCATAGAGTAAATGAAGATTTAGTCCAGAATCTTCAGACCAGTTTTATTGACCTTAGGAGACCATTTGAGAATATTAATGTTGCAATACAAATATCAGATCATTTCAAAATTTAATTTTTAACTGATATTTTATTCTACAGCTTAGTGAAAGAGGAATACTGAGGCTTATTTGCAACATATGTCAATATATTCCACATTTTGGCAGTGAAGAAACAGTACTTTCCTTTCTTAGAGTACTCTAATATTCCTAAAGCACCAAAGAGACATATTGTGGAATTTCATGTGGGTGAAGAGGTTTATGCTAAGAACAGCTAAGGAGAGTCTGACATAATATTCTACCTACATCACAGAAAATTTTTAGGCCCTCTCTTAGTAGAAGGAAAGAAATTTAATGTCGTTTTCTAGGTGATGTAAGGAAATTTTGCAGTGTGAATTTCACAAAACACTGCCAGAGTCATACTGTTTCGTTTAGTTTTCCTGTTTCCGTATATTATGAGAAATTACCTTAAGGATTACTGAGACATGCATTTCTATTGCTGTGGAGTATGTGCAAGAAGGATTGAACCCAAAAAGTTATTTTTCATTTGAAATGCTTCCAAAAGATGGAAAATCTGATAGTTGGATGGTACATGTGTAAGGATGATGAGCTGCTTAAACACTTCATACTAAGGTACCAAATTGTAACCCTGCTGACTAGGCAACCAAGCAATTAATTTTCCTTACAAAGTAGGAAGGTGTTGTATTAGGTGGAGTTTATCTTGTTATCCTGTGACAATGAAAAGTTTTCAGACACAGCTGGGAAAAGCAGATGGTCATTTTTTAAGTTTCCATAATCGTGGTATAAACGTAATGCCATAAATTAGCAAAATACTTAACTCGTCTTTCTTACACAATCTATAGACATTATACAGGCAGAGCAGGCATTTGGAAAAGTGATTGGTATATTTTAATGTTTGTTTTTTTTAACTGGCAATGCTCTAATTTTACATAGTCTACGTAGTAAAAACTGTTTAAATAATTCCACTTGCTCCTGGATGTTCATAATCTTCATCCATATGTAGACTGTTATACTTCCCACCCATCTTTCACCCTCTACCACTTAGCTGTTGCTTAGCCAAGCAATACATTTAAAATGTTTCCTTTTGAGTCAACACTGCAGTCTTGTGTTCATCCATATTGCTCTTTTATTCATCCCCTCCCTTTTTTGAATATCTTCTTGACAGTGAAAAGCTGTGAACAAAAGCATGCCATTATAGCTTCATCTAAACAGGAAATAAGCCAAGTGAAACTGTTACTTCCTTTCTCATTATAAGATTCAATTGCACTATTCATGTTTGTTTCTTTCTTTGCAAGTTCATGTCCACTACCATGCTGAGAATCTTAAAGCCTCATTGCTTATCTGTTATTTTATCTTTATGCTGAATCAAGCACACTTCTGAGTGAGTATCAGTCCCAAAGTGAAGGAAATAGTAGTTGTTTGAAATGTTGTTTCAATTTGTTTGACTGAAAAACCAAGTGACGCCATGTCAAACAAGGCTTTATGAAGCAAACATGCAGGAATTAGAATGATAGCAGTGACGAAGCATATACACAAATGGATATATATGTCTAGGAAACAATGGAGAGACCTCTCACATTAAGGAATAATTCCTTCTTGTACTGACACATTTATTTAATTCAGATTTATCTTAAGATTCAAAGAAAATGTAAGAATTCTAGTCTATATTGCTTTTAGTTTGGAAAAATAGAGCTTGAAAAAGGTAAAGAAAAGAAAAAGTGTGAGAAGCGAAGGAACACAATGAGGCATTTTGATTTGTTTTTATCACTCTGGAGACTGATGTAAAACTGAAAGCAACATACCAAAGTAATCAATGAAAAAAATAAATTTAGATTAAAGTATAACAATCTAATCACAGAATAGGTCAGGTTAGGAAGGAGCACAGTGGGTTATCTGGTCCAACCTCCCAGTTCAAGCTGGGTCATCCCAAACCACACGGCATAGAATTGTGTCCAGACAGCTCTTGCAATATTTTCAGTGAGAGAGGCTCCGCTACTTCCGTGGGTAGTCTGTTCCAGTATGTAGTCACTTGCACAATAAAAGCATTCTTCCCTGTGTTCATATGGACCTTTCTGTGCATCAGTCTCTGCCTGTTGTCTCTTTTTCTGTTGCTTGGCACTATAGTGAGGAGTCTGCTTCCATCTTCTTGACACCTCTCTTCAGAATCTTATAAACATAGATGAGGTCCCCTTTCAGCTGTCTCTTCTTGAGGTTGAACAGGCCCAGCTCCCTCAGCCTGTCCTTGTGAGATAGAAGCTCCAGTCTCCTAGTCATCTTTGTTGCCTTCTCTTTGACCTGTTCCAGGAGCTCCATGGAGCTCCAGGAGCTTTCTCTTGTGCTGAGGAGTCTAGAACTGGACACAGCACTCCAGATGGGGCATCACCTGGGCTAAACAGAGGGGCAGGATTACCTTCATTGACCTGCTGGCAATGTTGTTCCTAATGCAGGTCAGGATACCACTGGCCTTCTTGACCACAAGAACACAGTGGCCCATGGACATTTTGTTATCTAGCATGACCACAAGGTCCTTCTCCAAAGGGCTGCTTTCCAGCAGGTCACCCCTGGTCTGTCCATGGGGTTATTCTTCCCCAGGGGAAGGACCCTACATTTGCCTTTGTTGAATTTCAGACATTTCCTCTCTGCTCATCACTCCAATGTTTCGAGGTCCCTCAAAAGGGCTACACAGACTTCTGGGATATTGGTCACTCCTCCCAGCTTTGTGTCATCAGGGAACTTACAGAGGAGATACCTGCCCCTTCATCCAAGTCATTGATCAAGTAGTTAAATACTTGGGAGATACCACTTGTGACAGACTGCCAACTACACCCTATGTGACTGGCTGCAGCCCTCTGGTTCAGCCAGTTCTCAATCCACCTCACTGTGCACTCTGTACACTGTGCAACACACACTTCCTGAATTTGCCTATGAAGATGTTGAGAGAGACAGTGCTGAAAGCCTTGCTGAAGTCAAAGTAGACATTATCCATTATCTACTCTCCTCATCCCTCCAGGCAGTTGTTTCACTGAAGAAGGCAATCAAGTTGGTCCATTAGTGAATCCACACTGACTACTCACCTTGTTTTCATCCACATGGATAAAGATGGTCTTTTAAATGAGATCAGGGATTGAGGTGAGGATCACTTTATGTGTAGGTTTTGATTCCCTATGCTCTTTTCTAAAGAAGCTACATGCGTCTGTATGAAATGTACATAGGTTTAGCTTGTATCAATCCACCCCACGGGTTCTAGAAAGAAGGCCTAATTTGGTTATGTTAGCACAGATGGAAGAGGAAGGCAGGTAGCCAGAGATCCAGTAACATCTATGTTTGAGAAATATGCAGGGGAGTAGGTCTGTTAACTAGCAGATGTATTTTAAAGAGACAAAACGGTAAGTAAAGTTCATTTTTAATCAAAAGAGGAAAATGTGATGTGCAGCAAGGTACACCGCATTTGAATCTATGACACAAGACATCAAAAACAAATATCATCAAGACAAAAACTAGTAGAACAAGGTTTTATGCTTCTTTAATGAGAGTAAGGAACCAATGACTAGAAAATGAAAGATGTAAATATTTCTTATAAAACATTACTGGAGAGAGCTAGAGAATTTGGAATTTGTTAAAAAAGCCTAAAAACATGAGCATCTGAGTGCCAAACAGTACAGGACAAGACAGAATAGCATTCTATATGTAGAGGTTACAGGAACTACTGGGTCAAGATAAAACATGGAGAATTAAAAAGCAACATGAAGATCTGAAGGAGTCCAAGCAAGTCTGAGCTCTTAGCAGAAAGATGCAAATACATGCAGCTGTCAGGGAAGTAACTGGACCATGTCCAGACTGTATCCAAATTAAAAGCCAAGAATCAAAATGCTGAGTTCTCTGGCCTACCACTAAAGAAGGCAGCCCTCACCTTACAAAGAAAATTTTTTCTTGGGAGCTAAAGGGATGAAATAATGACACTCATGGTTCCCAGAACTTTTCTAGACACCTTTCCTTCTAGGCTGATATTTTGACATTGATCATTTCATGTAACTATATTTCCTCCCATCTGTTTGCAGGTTTCATGAGAATTTTTTCATGCAGACAAATTTCAATGTCCTGTCAAAATTAGATGCTGTTCCATACTATATAAGTCACAGTATCCCATTCAACACTTTGCATTCATCTCTTTTTTGAGTAAGCAGAGATGGATAGACAATGATGGTCCATTCTGCTAGTTTGATGACAAAACCATCTTTCTGGATTTTTATTTCTTGGCAATTTTACTTCTAGCAGCACAAAGTGAAGTCAATGACTGCTTTTTATGTGTAATGATACAGACTGAGGGCCCAGGTGCTTTGTCAGGCTTCCAAAATACCTGCCAAGCAGAAAATGAGACTGTGAGGAAGATGGAAAGATTAAGATGTCCACCCTGATGACAGATACATCTGATTTAAAGTCATAAGGGTCTGTTTTTGTATATCATATTAAAAAGGGAAGATATTTACCTTTGCTTCTGAAATTACTTTATCATTTGTGTTTTAGACATGGCTCACCTTCCAGTTCTCATAATTTGATGCACGCTTTGTATTATAATTAAAAGGCAAATATCATTTTGGAACACAGTTTAAAGCTTTAGCAGGATGTGTTAAAAAATTTTGTCTCAATTTAAATTTTTTTGAAAATTACTTTGTAAAATAATTAGCAAGATAAAGGGGAGAAATGCTGCAGATTCACCTTCAAGGTTAGAAGATTTAAGTTTATTATAGTGAACAAAATGATCTGCAATATCACAAATTTTCCTGGAATAAAACATTCTTGTACCTGTAAATAACCTTTACTGATAAGAGAACTTCAGCAGAAATTATGTGTGCCATTGTAGAGAATCACAGAGTGAAACCAGATGTTTTATCTTCCATAGTAACTTGTACCTGGTGAAAATATAGATACAGCTGAGGATGAACAGTACATTCAGTGTATGCTCAAAATCAAAGTGAATCTTTGGTTTGCAACAGAACTAGTGCAATAAAATAAGGTAGATTTTCTTAAACATTAAGGCACTATTTAAAAATGTTTGGCAAAGGATAACATCACTTTATAAATGATATCTTGCAAGGCAAAGTAAGAATTATTCTGCATATATTCCTGAAGTTGTATGTCTCAGTAATCAATAGACCCTCCTTGATGTTTACCTGTAAGTTTGGGCTCAAAAAAAGCATTTAATACTGTTAAAATTTTTATCTCAGTATTTAAATATTTTCAGGGTGGAGTGTCAGAAGAAGCAGCAGGTTGTCACATGGGAAGGACCCCTCAGGGCCCTGAGTTTTCACATTGACTTGGAAATTCATACAAACAATATGATGGTTTAATATGTATCAGATTGTTTACAGACTAGCAGAAAATTTGCTCTTAGAAATGACTGCACAAAATTATACTATGTTACTCAGTAGATGAATTCTATGTGTGAGTCAAACCTTCCTGTTCCAGTGATAATTTTTTACCACTTATTATTGCCATTAGTCCTGCTGAGCTAATGCAGCTGAGAGACAGCAAACTGAGCATCAGCCGTAGACTTTGTTATGTTCCACTGACTTAAACCTGAAAAACCCCATTGTAGGCTATGGGGCTACATTTTTAAAATGAGAATGGAATCTGAAGATATCAGGGGTTTTACTTATTTGTATAAGGGGAAAGACTCAACCAAGACTGCCATATGAACAGCTTGCATATGACCTGTCCACTGAGTCTGAAGCGCAAGAAAGGCATTGGTTTTATACTACCACTTTTTGTCATGCTGCATACTAATGGAAGGTCTGTTTACTGTCCTAATGAATTTTTTAATGATTAAATTGGCTTGGTTAAATAATTTTGTTTTTTACCAGTTAACATTGAGTTCATCAGATTTTCTACTGAACAACTACTAACCTTCCACTTGTACCACTATTTTTGTGTATATATGAACACAAAAGCATAGTTTTGTAAGTGAACTGGCATGCTTTACCTTTGACAAAAATTGTTACAGAATTTAATAGTGTATTCTGGTTCCTTTACTCTCTTTTATAGGCACTGTTTTTACTTTCCAGTCTTCCACACGTTTTAAAAGTAGCTGCAGGGCAAACTGAAGGGTATTCCTTATCCTGAGCTGTCATGAACACTGACCATCGGTGATTGATGACTTCTGTGAACAACATGCTTTAGAGTTTCTCGTGTATTCTTCATGAAAACAAATTTTAAAAATCTCTGAACAATCTCTTTGCCTTCTTATAAATTTTATTGGTCAAATATGAATAGAAATTAATGGAGAGAAGTGGAAGAAGTGGTGAATTGGATGTATGCAGGAAAAAATAAGCCAGCCACAAACTTCCAGAAGAGCAGGGGTACTATTGGACAATAGATTCAACAGGCAGGAATACATGGAAAGAGTGTGGCTGAAGAAACACAGTGACTTTTGAACACATATATAAACTAGAGACAGGAGGACAATATAAATTTTATCAGTGAAGGACTAGTGAGATTAGGAAGTAGAACTTTCTGTTCACTTCAGAAATTTTGATTTTAATGATTTGAAATGTGCAGATCCTTCATTAATTTGACTAATCTGCTTGTGACTTTTCTTTGCAGAAGCTCTTATTTATGTTATTTCTTTCATCTATTTGTGAACTGCATAACTATTTATTAAAATGCCATTGTGTTTAAATGACAGCTTGCACAATTTTGAAGGGAAAATGTACAGCAAATAACATAAATAAGATATTTTTGTGTCATGGGCAGAAGCAGTTACTATTTGAAAAATATTTACTAAAAATAAAATTTTCATTTTAACAGATATAAAAGTTTGGCACTATCTACTAGTGTACAAGGCTCAGAAGTTAACGAGTAGGGATAAAATTAATTATTAGTTTTCCCTTAAAACTACAAGATCCTCAATTAATAGAGATTTCTCCTTTCTTTCAGTGCACAAATCTGTGCTGATTTACACCAAGCTAAGGGGACTTCCTTAAATGAAATGATCATTTTAATGGACCACACAGAACGTGTGAGACTAAAGTGGGAATGCCTTGAGTATAAAGTTCTGAACATTACAATTGGTGACAGACGGCCTATCAATGGGACAGTAATCCTATAAAAATACAGAAAGATCAGTTTGTTTGTTGAATTAGACTTGCTTTAATACGGATGCATGCAAGGGGATAGCAAAGGAGCTGGAAACTTTCCATCTGCTTTGTATACAAAGTGATTAGATTGTGATCACTTAGTCCAAGAGGATAGAAATGATGCACAATTCTGCCAGGATGAGACATGCAAATTGGATCAATTAAGCTTTGAGAGTGTTCAGACAATCTGCTAGAGAAGTTCACATGCTGTGTCAAGTGAAACTTAGCAAAGATCAGTCTTGAATGCTGGGGGCAAGTATTACACTGATTTAAACTCTAATCTCCAAGAGTAATTCATTGTTTTCAGATTTAGTTATAAAGTGGATCAGATACTATAATAAAACAATCGGATAATATAATAAAAGATCCCTTAAGGAGATGTTTGATGCTACACCAGAAGTATGACAGGAAAAATAGTAGCAGTCATTTGAGTCACAACATTTGAGGTAGATGAGAGTTAATTCAAATGACTGATCTTGTTTGCAGCTAACAGAATGCACAATTCTAGTAACTCCTGTACCTTCTTGTTCAACACAATGTTTCAGAAGCAGGGAGTATTCTCAGAAGTAGCTCACTGTGTGCACTCTTGTCATTGAACCAAAGCTCACTCAGAAGTGGGTCAACAAGGAAATGATCATTAAATAATAAGGCTGTAGCGTCATCAGAGACCACGTAAGAATTTGAATTATGTATCCTTTCCAATGTCCTGTATAGTATCAAAAGGATATCTTGTTTTAGATAATCAGAGGAGTATCTATGAAAATTGAAAATTCTCATTACATGTAAAATACTGGAAGCCTCAGAAATATCTTTTGAAAGAAGACACTAAAATTTTCAGTAGAATCCAAAAGCTTACAGAATTAGAAACTGGTCTGCACAATTTGAATTTTAAGGTAGATTCAGCAAGTATACACGAGCAGTGTAAAATAACACCTTCCATTTCACTATTTTCTCAAGATTTGTTCATCAGTGGCACACACATTGACTGTATCACCAGCAGTTAGTGGCAACGAGTAAGAAATACAGTAAGAATATGTTATGGTGAAAACAGATGAAAAAGTCTTGGGTTGACATAATTGTACACGGCAAATCTCATATCCTTGTTTTGTTGGGTTTTTTTAAATACAAGTGAAGTTCAATCTTAATTCATAAATATCTTCTCACATAATTTGAAATGTCAAAACATGATTTAAGGAAACAAGGCATAATGACTACAGTGGAATTTGATGAGATTTTCTTTGATAAATGCTCATTGTAAGCACCAGCACAGAAAAAGGCACTAGGAGAACATTACCTTTCACACAGAAATGTTAAAATCCTTCTAAGCTGGGAGGATTTACAATTAACCTAGTATTGTTCATGTTAAGGCAGTTTTTTGAGAGTTTGAAACAGACATTATCCCGACTCTCAAATATTTTCTGAAAAACAAGCAGAAAACATGGGTATTAAAATCATTTATTTTCCAGCCCTTAATCCTATGAAGTTTAAATGCCTATCAAGACATGAATTACTATCTTGAGATCAGCCTGGTTATATCTGAAAACCCTTTCAGGCCTGCAGGTTTGAATGGTTGAAATAAAAGCTAGGGGAGAAATCAAACTTCTTAAAGTATCTATTCACAAAGGATCACTTTAAATGATCTGAACAGTTTCAAGTAGACTTTCAAGTGTCCATATTTACTGTGCATACCCTGCTTCAGCTTGTTCTGAATACTGAACAGCTACATTGTGAATTTATGTAATGAAATCTCTTCATCTCTCAATGCTGCTGCTTATAATTAGGCATATGTGACACACATGTTCATTAAAGAAAGCTTCCTCTTTGAACAGGGGTTAAGGTGCTATTTCAGAAAGGTACTTAGGCATATGCTTAGTACCAGCTTTCATGACTGTTAAGCAAGTCCTGACATGATGTACGTGGATAAGGATAATTTCCTAACTCAGAAAATTCTAAAACAGGTTTAATTTGATGTAGCACCAGATCAAATTTCCCTAGGTTTTGAAGTCAATTTAGAACAATGGGCTTTGAATTAACTAGCCAATATATATATATATATGTGTGTGGATGGGTGGAGTTGAGAAATAATTTTGGGTAAAAATCAATATGATTATACCTTCAGTGAAATACATAATAGTAGGGGAAAGAAAATAAAAATTATCCTTTAGTCTACTGAAAACAAGAGAGTGTTATTTGTCATTCAGTGCTTTACCTTTACTGCAGAGTTGAAAATGGGTCACAGTTGTTAATGGAAAGCATTTACAGAAATGTTACAGTGTTTGATCAAGCCAGACTCTTAAAAGATTCTAAATGAAATGTAAACACACTAGCAACAGTAACCTGTGTTTTGTGATAACAAATAAACCAAGGGATTCTTTTGCTCTTTTTTACCTGAACTAATTTTAATATACAAGATAAGTGTCTACTTGAAGGTATCTAATACCCCACTTTATTTGCCCATGCATTTGTTTTTCATCTTACATTGTCATACTGGCAATGAAACTATAATGCTTTACTATAGATATTCATTCCTGCCCTTTTCATATGAAGTAATTCACTCATTTTAAAACACTATAGTAAAATTTTGTGTTCAAATTCTTTGTTACTGACTTATTTCTTTGATCCACTGTCAGCTCTGGGCAATTGTGACTTTCTCCACAACATGCCTTCTGAGGTACTAGTTATGTCCTATGTGGGCATTCTGTCAAAACCTGAATTTTACACTTTAGGTCTAAGAGTAGTCCCTTTGACCTTAGTGAGAAGACCTATGGGATTACATTTGTGAAAATGCTTTGAGAAATACCTGGGTAGTGTGAAATATTTTGTAACATATAACCAATTTGTTCATATGAAGAATCATCAAATTAAAGTTGACTGTATATCTCTCATGAAAGTCAGCATCAAATGTATTTTTTCAAGCATATAGACTTTTCTAAAAAGAAAGATAATAGGAATTTAGTTTTTAAGAAGAAAAACACAATAACAAACACTGTTATCCTGACATTTGTACTATCATTTTCGTTAAAAATTAAAATTAGTATTTAGACCAACATGTAAATTCTGTTTTGTTCTGATAGTTTTGTAAATATCAATTAAAACATCCATAATTCTTTTCAGGAAATATAGATTAGTATGTGGACCCAGTTAACTGCATTTTTTCTGTACTGCAAGTCTTTAATCATTAAAACCATCAGATCATACTCTCTTCTGTAGTCCAGTACTCAGAATCTTCCCCAGACACATAGCCTTAATTACTTACACTGCTTTACAGTTATGTATTTTACCATTGCTTTCCAGTCTGTCAGGGTGTCAGCACTTCCCACTAACACACAAGGTAAGACTATGAGTCAATCTTTAGTAGCATTAAACTTTCAAAAATAAATTAAATGTGAGGAATTGATATAACATAAAACCAAAATGAAAACAAATGAAAAATTTCTACACCCTCTGGGTGTCTATTCCTTGGTTCTAATGTTCTTTGGAAACAGGTTCCGATGAGAAAAATCATTACCAACCAAGCAATGCTGCAAGCTATTTTGGATAGTTGAAGCAGAAAGAGGATAATCACTCTAAACTATAGATCAGTAGTTTGACAAAGAGGAGGCAATATGGGAGGTATAATTTCCAATCTAAAATAAATACATTCAGTATAAGCACATCTCTTATCTCAGAAAATACTTTAATACTAAATGAATTTTTGTTTTTAAATTCTGTATTATTGATATGATTGTCAAACAAGAAGTGTGTATGATTATCTTGCCTGTGCAGTGCTGTTACAGATAATTCTATAGATTATAGAGTTAGAGATGAAAAAATAAATCCTCTAATGTACTCTCATTTTCCATGGTTGAAATCCTAGACCCAAGTTATTATGGCTGAGTAGAAAAAGCATTATGGGAGAAACAACTTTCCAATTATCATATTTGTATTCTAATTTCTTATTTCTGTTTTCAAGGACAGATAAAATAGTAAAAGCATTAATTTTTCATTATTGAAGGTACATAAATTCTGTTGCTGCCATTCTTGTTTCATTTGCCCTCTTCTGTTTCTTTCTGTGATATAAGGGATAGTGCATTTATGCATTGTCTGGTCTTAATAATTTAACTAACTAAAAAGGATAAATAAACTATCATAATAATTAATAATTGATAGAAGTATGTAACGTGGTATAAGAAGATAAAATGTTCATATTACTATATATATTTGCACACCTGTGTATGCGTTTCATTCAAGAAGAATACATGCTCAAGAAACATTCCTTCACTGTATGTGTATGCTGTGCAGAGATTGTTTCATGTGTAGTGCGGAAGTAATTTGAAAAGAATGAGTGAAGTTTCTTGAAGGTTCTCTTTCTGCAAGCTGTTACACATGCGTAAATTTTTCAAGCCTGTGGACATCTGCTAGTCCAGAGACATTCTTCTGTGAAGCATGCTGGAGACTTCGGTATTTGTTTGCCATGCTCCATTTTTTAATCCTGAGCACTTTCGTGGGAGCCATATGTGGGGAATGTAGGGAGGAAGCATCCTTTAAACAAGCTTATTGTACTACTGAAATAGAGTGTAGTGACTTTAAGAGAATTTTGTCTTACAGCTTCAGTGATTCTTGGCAACAGAATAAATCAAACCACTGGACCAACAAATACGTCACTTTAGTATATAACAGAAAAATGTATGTTCCATTACGAATAGATATGGATCACGTGGAAACGCTGTTGGCATGTATGGAAGGAAACTTAGGCCCTTTCCTGGAGAAGAAGTATGACCCAAAATAGATCTAGTAAGAATAAACATTCAGGAATTTGTAAACAGAGTTTCACTGCAGCGTTATATTCACATGGTTTAATTGTTTTAGGCACTTCTATAAATGAGGTTTGAGTCATTGGTTTCTTTAATCAAAAATTAAATCTATTTGAGTTAAAACCAGCTGTTTTTGTATAAAAAGTAAGTCAGATGGCAAATTCATTCTATGTGTTGGTTTGTCAATAATTCTGTTTTGTTACTGAGGTATTTAGAATGAGCACTCCAAGCAATAAATACTGATAGACTGAGAGTAGTGTGGGGAAGAAAACAAACACCACCACCACCAAATAAAAAACCAACAACAACCGAACCAAAAAACCCACGCTAAGCTGAATATTGAACAGCTCTATAAGGATTCCAATGTGCATGTTTTCTGCAAACAGTGTGGTCTGTTTCCATTCTAGGAAACTGATTTCTGTAAAATTTGAAGCCTGTGTGTGAGGGGAAAGCAGGTCTCTTTTTTTCCAGTTCTCGTTATGAACATGTTGTGTTATCTCTAGGTGGTGCTGCAATACAGTATTGCTGTCCCCCTACCCCCAATAAATATTATGCAATTAGTACATGATGATGCACAGTATGCAGATGGTTTTTACCTCCCAAAGCTGCCAAACTGTCTTTTTAAGAGTGTGAATGACAAATAGTCATTTTGGGGAGTGACATGTCATGATGATGGCCCATTAAAACTCCTCAAGAATATTCAGCCAGCTACATATGCCCACTCAGCTCCATCCACAGCAGCAGCTGCTTCTGAGCTCCTCCTGTAGCTGCAGTAAACTTAATGGGCTGGCTGCACAATTCCCTGTCGCCACGGGGCATTTTGTGTTCTTATTAAAACTGGGGAGTGGAGAAGGCACAGATTTGAGACTACAGCAGTGGCAGAGACTGGGAAAGAAGAGGACAGAAAAGGGAATGGTACGCGCGCGTGTGTGTGTGTGTATGCACATGTCTACAAGTACATACATGCACTTAAATGTATGTATAGATACACAATCTCTATCTATTGATACAGATAAAGAGCTACATTATATAAGAATACTTGAGGAGAGAGAACACTTCAGACACAATTAAATATTATTAAGAGAAAAATAATATTGTAGAAATGTGATATGGATGCTCTTATCATATCTAGTTTTCAGTATTTCCTATTAATTATTCAACTCACTAGCCTTTAGATGGTGGTATAAGTTATTCCTAGGAGAACTTTTCATTTGAACTTTGTCTTCAACCTAGAAGCCTTGAAGGCTTACTTAGATCCTAACTGGAATATTATGAAGTGAAAGTTATAGAATTTTAGTACTTCTAATTTGAATTTTGTTTGAACAATAGCCATCAAGGAAATAAAGTTTCACTGTTCCCTTTCCTGTTTAACCCTCATTTTCAAAAGGTTGGCAAAATTAAATATTCACTTCATGTGGCGGAGGTGGTAAGATTATTATCCTCCTGAAGCACTGATCCACCACTTAAAAGTATAAGGCTAAATAAGGGCTTAAACTAAACTCTTCCATCAATATTTCTGATCACTTTATTTTGAAAGCCATACAGAGGAAGGAGGGAATAGTAAAACCTAACTGCTTATTCCAAATTCGATGGTAGAAGAGCATAAATAAATTAATACAAATTCTTATTATTTTAGTTCCTTAGGCACAAAATTATGCATTCATCAACACAAAAGAAGGAGTTCAAAAACTACATCAACAGGGGAAATAAGGATTGTTTGAGGGTTTTTTAAAGAAAAGTACAGAATTCGTTCAAAGTCAGCAGAGAGTTATGCTAATCTCTCCCTGCCCATTAATCATGTTTATTTTGTTTTCACCTCTGGTTTCAGGACATTAAAATCAATGGCAATTTAAATGTCAACCCCTTTCTTGTGGTTTGTTGTTTTTTTTTTTTCACCTCCAGAGTAAGCTTTTTTTTTTTTTTTGTAATCTTGGAGTAGTAATATTACACACCCTCAGTAAAATGATATATGACCAGATCCATGTAATCATATTTTTAAATTGTTATTGCATTAAGCAGAGTATGAAAAAAAGATGCTGATAAAGGTATACAACATTACTCCAAAGTACTATTCTTGGACATCTGACTTATCCATGTCCTCATTCACTTTGGCTTTTGGTTTGTGTATATTTTTGCCTTTTATTTATTTGTTTATTTATTTATACATTTTTCCCTCTCTTCCCTGTTAAACATTTGCATCTATTTTACCTCATCCTATGCTTTCTTAATAATGTCTGAATACCTTGATGTTAGATGAAGCTTTATTCTAACTGGTTTTATATACTGTTGAATATGAAGGTCTTGGAGGTTCAAATTACACCAAATGTCATACATTTTGACTGCAGGCAGACTATTAGGAACAATCTGTGGGATGAAAATTGCTACTTCCACAGGAATGAGCCTTGATTTTATCTTGAATTTGAAATGTGTTCATTTGATAGATGACTTCTGATGACCTCATTGCATTTGTGTTGATCCTGGACAGATATATATCTGCCTTGTGGTCATTCAGAGGACTTTAGTATTACCTGTGTCAAAACAAAATATAATTCAGAGGCAGTCTGAGTTCAGGTAGCCTGTAGGGTCAGTGCTGAATGTGAAGAGATCTCTGAAATGTCCTGGACCTTAATTGTCTCAGAAGTTCTTAGGTCTTTGGCCAGCTCTGAGCACTCCGGATACTATTTTGGCTTTTTTAAATCAAATCAGAAGAGAAGACTTGTCTGGGCTGACCAGATTTTTAGTAACCCTGTCACCAACTGCTTGTGTTAGATAAATATAACGTGGTTATACTGTGGTCTGCAGCATGAGACCTTGTTGTATTCCCTCGTGACTGTCTCTGCACTTGCCTGACAAAGAGCAAGTCTGAAGGCAACAAAACAGTGCATGAAATTGCCAGTACGTCAACATGGCAAATTGTGCCACAGTGACACAGTTGTCTGTGCTGGTTCCCTACTATGCTGACAACATTGCTGAGACAAGGAAACTCTGGCAGCATTACAAGCATATTCCTTCTGTTCAAACTCTAATTAAACGTGTTGGAATTTTGGGTATGGCCATTTATTTTGACTTGATCACTTGTCCTCAGTATTATCTGTTATGCTGAAAGCACAGAATGTAGACCAGCATATTTCTTTCTGAGCCTAGGTCTATACTATAGTTTTACATAAATTAATAAAACAAAAAGTAAACAAAAGCCCTCCAGGAGCTCCTTTATCACTTTCTCAACATTTCTTGGAGAATAGACTTTTATAAGAAAATCATTACCTACTGAATAATACTTTCACTGGTGCCTGGGTATAGAGTCAATTATATGAATCACAGGCTTTTGCTGACATCAATAAAATGTTGAGGAATCTTTTTCTTTCCCACATGACTTCTATAATCAGACTGAAGGATAAATTTAAAAAGATGTCTTAGGCTGTTGACGCTGAAATATGGTTTCAGTTTACAAGAATGATAGTTTCATGGCTCCCTCTGAAAACAATGATCCTATTAGTAGCTAATGTGTTTATGAAGCCTTTAGACATAGCAGAAACGTGGTATGTGTGCATATTTGATTTTACTGAAATGTTAACTCCATTATCTAGGTTGAATTTTGAAAATTAGTAATTATTTACATTGAAATTGTTCCAAAGCAACAACATTGAACCCTTATTTATCCTGATAATTGAGAAATAAAGTGTAACATAAAAAAAAAAGGAGAAAAATGCCCAATAAATATCTTTTATTTTATAAATCTTCACAAAACACGTACTAACTATGGCAATCTAAGAGGAAAGAGGATTTGAAAACTTTGTATGCGTAACCATAGTAAATATTGACTCCAAGAAAATCCAAGAATATCAGTTTTAAGAACATGGCTGTTGTGATGACCAAAATTTAATAGAAATGGCAAAATTGCATTTTCATTTCAAATCACTAGCTTTCTTTAATTTTTATAAATTACATGTTTAATCTTTATATACCCTTTTTAAGTCCTCCTAGAAAAGAGGAGAAGGAGAAAGTGGCATGAAGAAAAGTTTCTTCTTCCCACAATCTGTTCTCAGTTGTTTTGTGATAGTAAATTGTGGTTATAAAATGGACAAGAAGATTGCTTCTGGGTTGGAGTTCTTTTTTTCTTTTTCATGATTGTTTTTGATTCCTAGTGCCTCCTTGTATTTTGTGAGGAGGCAGGAATAAAGCTGCAGTTATGTCAGTTCCATATTACAGATAACTGTGAATGCTGCACACGGCATGAGGAGGAGGCAGTTTTCATTCCTCTCCTCCCTTTCCAGTTACTTTCATAGAGAGAAAGGAAGGGGTGAATACAAGGCAACTCCTCCTTGAGAAAACTTTTCAGTCCTGCAGAAGAGGGCACATTTCCTATGGTCTCAGAAAACAATGAAGTGAGATTGTATTGAAGCATCTAATGCTTCCCCTGTCCATCTCTTTCTCTCTATTACTTCTGTCATTCTGCTAGTGTCAGAAAACCATCAGGTCTTCATGTTCTCCCTCTGATTTTCTTTTTCACCAATAATCTATAAACCCTACAATGAATCGTTATCCATAGCCATTAACCATAGACAGAAACAAAAGCAAAGATAGATATTTGGGGGGGAGAAATTGGAGAAGAGAGGCATATGAACATTGCACTTGCTTTAAAGGAGCCTAAACTTTCATAAAAAGTGCAAACCTCCCATTCAGACATACAGGACATGAGTAGTGGCCAGATAAGCTGCTTTTAATACTTTAAATGCTTTTAATAATGCAGTGCAGTATCTCACCCTACTGAGAAAAATAAATCTGCTTCTCTATTGGAAATGCTGTATTAGTACTTAAGTGGCAAAATGATACCATCTTGGGTTGTACAGATCTTAACGTAAAAATAGGTAATATCTAGAAACTACTGAGTATCAGTGTCCTGCTTTAGGGCAGATTTGGGAGAGACTCTCCAAAGGGGGACCCTCCAGAAAACAAACCCACATGACCCCTCCCCCCCCACTAGTTTGGGAAGAATTCCTAGGAGAGTAGTGGAAAGAACCTGTTTATTTAACAGACACAGCACCCCCCAACACACAAAATAGACAATACCAGGTGGTAGCACTCTTTTACTGCTCTGAAGGATGACAAATTCAGAAAGAATCTCTTGGGGTGGTCGCTCTGTTATCAATCCCTCTGGTGCTGGGGCAGCAGCTGCAACCACAGGATGCAGACTTTCGATGTTCCCAGGTCCCAGTCCGGAGCAGGTTAGGGTAGGTCCAAAAAGAGGAAAGGAGAAACAGTTGAGGAAGAAATTTGGACTGCTTAGCTAAACTAGCTAATTAGCAAGCAGAAGCAAAGCAGAAGCAAGAGCCAGAGGGAAAAGCAAAAGCAAGAAAGCCAAAAAAAGCACTAGGTATTGCCCATCTCTGTGTCTCACTGTCCTTGGGGGAGAGGCTGATTGCAAAACCCAGACAAAACAGCCAGTCTTAAAGGCACAGAACATGATATCCAGCATAAATAGCACACACTAATGGGGATACAAACATCATAACGTTACCCTAGGACAATCAGGAATTTTGAAAAAAATGTTTTATTGAGATTTTCCTAGAATAATCACCAACCTAAAGGTCCACATAGACAAATGCATTAGAGGAAACCCTAGACTATGCTATATTGCTGTAGGGCCAAAAAAATGCAGAGAAAAAATTTGGTTTATTAAAAGGGTTAGGGTAATAACACCTTTGCTGTTTAGCAAAGCTGGCTACTTCCTTGTCTCACACATATTCAAACAAATATTTTCTAAAACTGAGAGCCTCAAAAGATTTAGTGCTTTTTCAGCTTGAGTTCAGAGTCAACAGAGGACACTCAATAAATTATCTTCTAAAGAACAAGAAAAAGTGCACTTTTTATGTGCATTGTCCCTCTGCCTCAATAAGGTTTTTGTGGCTTTTATTATTAGATCTATTTGCACTTTGCTTGCTTTCCTAGCACATCAAAAGTTATCCTCCTGGTAAAAAATACATAATTTCTCCCCTAGAGATTGTTGCTTCCCTTTTCTGTTCTTGTGTACTCTTGTACATGCATTTGGGGATCATCCAATTCCAGAACTCTTAGAATCTTCATGTTAAATGTATGTGGTGTGTAACAAAAAAGCTATAGGATCAGCATATAAGAATTGAATAATGAATCTTATACTGAAAATAAGCCTTGTTGATAGTCAAGGCAAATTGGAGAGTCGCCATCATAGATATTGTGTGGAGGTGGCAATGGATGAAATTAATTTGAAGCATGCACTGTCTCTGTCATTCCCTTTTCTGAAAACATTGTGTTTTACTAACCAATTTCTATGGCAAATTGATTTTGAAAGAATTGTCTGCAATGACCCAGAATGGAACCAGATGAGATATACCCGGTGAATATTTGAATCCTCCATGTGTCTTGAAACAAGAATTTGGAAGTGCCTTTGCCTTGAGCCTCTCTGCTTCTAAAGTCATAATCCTCATGTGCAGCTACAGATTGAGCTGCAGTTCTATCTTCCACAGGAATGGCCCTGTAGAAAGTGGGAGGAGTAAAACACAAGCTAGCAGATGGCACTGCCATAGATGTTTTCTGAAACCTTTGTGTAAAGTACTGCTGTCCTGAGGACTAACATCATCCTATATAATTGTTGCCAAATTAATAATAAGAACAAATAAAAACCCCAGGTTTTATTACTTAATGTATTCCTGCTATTAAAAAAGGGGCAAAGAATACCTGAAAACAACAAAAGAAAACAAGAAAACCTGACAACAACAAAAAATGTACGAAGTGTTTTCTAAAGCCAACATTATATGGAAAATTGCTCTTCTCACTTACTACGGTGTTAAATTAAATAGCTGGAAGCACAGGAAGTTTGCAGTCATGTTTGGTAGTAGCAGAGGTGTGAATATGATACAGGACATTCAAAAATTTAGTTCATAGTTGCAAAGCATTGATGAGTCTACATTAATGTCTTTGAAGATCACTGTATAGAAGAATTATATTGTGTGAAACTGGAACATAGGTGATGTGAAAATTGCATCCAAATTCTTAATATTTTCAGCAAAGTACTTTTTTTTCTTTTTTGCACTGTTTTCTTTTACTGTACTTTTAGGTTATCTCAGATCTCCTCTAAAATGCATATAAAAGTGTTGAAAAAAAGATCTTTACAGTGCTTTACACTAAATTAATTGTTCTAAGGTGCCAAAGATAAACTAAATCTTGAGCTATATCACCTTCCTGGGGTTAAGTAGGTAGAGAATGGTACATTACTAATTTGAGCATCGGCCAGCACCGTTTTTAAATGCTTAGTAGAACAAAATTTTAATAAAAGATACAAAGAAGTTTGCAGTTCCAGAGTCTTAACCTTGGCATAACAAAGGTCCTCACTAATCACTTTACTAATCCATGCGGTAGCAGTTTTCTTACCAAGGCATCGTTCCAAAAAGTGGCTTCTGTTCAGCATTTCACTCCAGGTGACCAGCCACTGTAGTGCAATCCATGGGGAGATTTATGGACCTCAAAGTGGAACTCCTTAAAGAACAATGTATTGTTAATCAGTAAGCCACTGAGTGAGCAAATGGGAAATGCTGAAGCTACAGAATTTCTTCTTTCCCTGGGATGTGAAAGCCTTGCTCAGTGCATCTTCAAGGATTTACTGGCCTCTCCCCTGAAGGTATCATTTTTATTTGTTTTTCAAAGAAGTGCTGGTTAGTTATTTGGGATAGGGCTGGATGTAGATACAAAGTTAAAGGTGGGCTGTGCAGCTCTGCAGTTTGAGACCACTGTAGTGTGCTGATGGGCTCAGGTCCATCCCCATGGGAATGCTCTCAGCAACTGAGATACAGAAACTTTCCTTTGTCCTGTTGAAGAGATTTACTTGTACATCTCTAATATTCAGAAAACTGCTCTTCTTGATGAACTGCTGGTTATGCTGGTGTCTTCTGCTTTTCTCTCATCCAGCATCCATCCTAAAGTATGCCAGAAAAGATGGAACAGACTTTACAGGGAGAATATGACAGTCTCAGCCTCCACAAAGGGACTAGCTAGAATAGGCAGTATGGAGAATACAGAATCACTTAAGAAAGACAAAGGCATGGAATCTTTGTATCCCATAACCTCAGTTCTTGTGTAACATAGTGTTCAGCATTTCAGTCTAGACTGCAGGATTATTGCTATGTAGGGAAACCCACACAGTTCTTCTGTAAAAGCCTGAAGTAGGTATTAGAGGAAGAAAAGAAGAAGGAAAAGTCAAACAAAATCAAAGACAAGTTAGACAAATTCTTACTTGCACAGGCCACTGCTCCTCTATAGGGAAGATGGATACTTCTTCCAGTCAAGTTTGAAAAAAGCATTGAAAGCCCTAGCTGTTGAATGTATGAGTTGAAGAGAGGTATGGTTTGTTCAATAAACCCCAGCCATTGTGACTGAGGAATACACAGTGCTGTGGATATTGAAAGAGCCTGAATGTGAGATACATTTTACCTTGGCCTGCTCACAGTGTTAGCGTTGTTTATTCCTGAGTGTGCAGAGAAGTAGGACTTTAAATGTCCGGGGACCTCCACTAAAGAAAGCTCAGGCTTGTTTTGGTGTCTCTGCATTTAGGTAGCAGTAGAATAAGAATAAACCATATTTTGAAATAATGTATCTAATCTGATTTAGATACCCTAGTTCTGTTTTTCTAATCCAGTTCAAAGCTCTGGATTCCATTTCTGTCTTAAAAGAGAAGAGTGCACTGTAATTGCATAAGTATGAGATATCCAAACAGTGTAAGTGAAATAATGTGTAAGAAATAGGCAGCTTTTTATCCAGCTGAAAAATTCAAAACTGAGCATGAATACTTCCCTGCTGAAATAGGAAAAGATTTTGCAGCTGTGCTAAGTCATGCCCAAGATAACAATTTTCTGCATGTTTTGGAGAGTGAATGTCATCACAGTGTTACTCCTAACAGAGAGAAAAAAAGTTAGAGATGGAAATTGTGATGATAATAATGATGAAAGAGGACTTACCTCCAAACTAACATGTAACTACGACAGGTACAAAGAAGATATGAGATAGAAATATCCAAAAATATTTAACATTGTCTTCAGCTATTTACAAGTTAATCCACTTTTGACAAGCAAGAAAGTAATTTTACTGATATTCTTTTGACTTGTACAATATTAAATATATTATATATGTATGTTTCTCTAACATGATATCCAGATCAATTACATTCTTGATACAAGTACAAGAAGTATGTAAGAGGTGTTTGAGTCTGTGCTCTGTAACAGAAAGATGAAACTTGGTGGACATAAAAGAACTAGAAAACTTTCGGAATCTTACTATATAAGTTAAAATACGTTGAATAACGTGGGAAAAAATTTTCTTTCTGTAAATTTATCTTGCCTTTCTAACGGAAGATACATTTTACTTACTGAAGTATATTTCTTGTGTGCTTATTACAAGTAGTCCCTGGGAAACTGCACCTGGCTTTCTATGCTATGTGCTTCCAAAAGTGCCAGGACACCTTGGTCTTTCTCAGAGTCTGCATTTTTCTGTTATTAGATAATGGAAAGCAAGATATGGAAGTGAAGTGTTGAAGTTACAGGCCCATCAGATAGTAGTGAGCAATTTATCAACCAGTATATTTTACCTCATTTTATAGAATCATAGGATATGCTGAGCTGGAAGGGACCCATCAAGACAATCAAGTCCAACCCCTGGTACTGCACAGGAAACCACAAGAGTTACACCATGTGCCTGGGAGCATTGTCCAAATATTTCTTGAACTCTGTCAGGCTTGGTGCTGTGGCCACTTCCCTGGGGAGCCTGTTCCAGTGTCCAGCCATGGTCTTGTTGAAAAACTTTCCTGCTATCCAGTCTAAACCTTCCCTGACAGATTCTCTTCAATTCTGTCACTGGTCATGGGAGTGAAAAGATCAGTACTTGCCTTGCTGGTTCCCCTCATGAGGAACATCTGACATGTTTTACTGCTCTCTGCAATGAACACCGAGAGAATACCTAAATGTATTCAAGAGCAAACACACACTGGCATGAAGTTCATAGTGACATTTGTTTAAAGTCTCACCCTTCAGTAGGATTTTAAGCTGAAGTGAGCAATCTGGTGAAATTCAGGTAGGAATAAAGTCACAATTATGATTATATGTGCACATGAGTTTGCCTATGTAAAAATCTGATATGAGAAGAGTGAGAGTGTTTGCAGGAAAGAATGAAGTTTTCGTGCTTATAGGAGCAGATTTACAGATTCTAACGGTCCCTCACATGCTGTTTGTGTTAAACATTCAGCTTGTATTTCCAGGAACAATAAAATTTCCTGTACTACTGCTCAACATAGGAATTATTTTTACATATCTCCATGCCACTGACTATCTTGTAAGTTAATTTCATCTCTCATCAATTTTTCACCAGCTTCACTCTGATGTTGATAAAGGAGATGGTTCCATCAAATACATCTTGTCAGGCGAAGGGGCAAGTTCCATTTTCATTATTGATGAGAACACGGGGGATATTCATGCTACCAAGAGGCTGGATCGAGAAGAGCAGGCCTACTACACGCTCCGAGCACAAGCACTAGATAGGCTGACTAATAAACCCGTGGAGCCAGAGTCCGAGTTCGTCATTAAGATTCAGGACATCAATGACAATGAGCCAAAATTTCTGGATGGCCCCTACACTGCCGGAGTTCCTGAGATGTCTCCTGTGGGTAAGTGCAAAATACACTGTTGGTGTTGTGGGAAATTTGCTCCTATTGCCTTTTTAAAAGTTTCATTATTTTTTACTGTTTCACACTAAGCTACTTAATTATCTATGAGGCACCTGCAACAGTTAGATATTTCAAGACTTAACTGGAAATAACATGCTAGATTAAGTATTTATCCTTTCAAAAATGTTGTGAAACTAAAATAGCTATGCAAGGATTCAGATAACCATTTTATGGTGCATTTCTCATTCCAGGGCCCAGAGGCTTTGTTTTATATTTCCCATTAACAGTAATAAGTTTCACACCTATGTTACGGTACTCAGAGGTTATAATTTATAATTTCATTCTGATAAGGTCTGTTCATAACAAACTCTTCAAATTCCTGCTAGTGAATAGGATAATATTTTTTGCAGGTTTTACATATTTTTGTAATAGTTTATTGGATATATATTATTTTACATTGAAATCCCATTTTCTGGGGAATATAGACAAGCAGCAGGAACCGGGGTACAACATGTTCAAAGTTCCACTGTAATCAGAGAGGAATGGGTTGTAGAAGCTTCAGATCCTTTGCTGGAAACTAAGAAAACTAATTCTTCCTGAGTTTGAGTTAGGGAAGAATTTCAAAATCAAATCCACAATCTCTTCATTCCAAAGTGACCAAATGCTCATCCATTGTCAGGTGCCACTGTTCATTTGAAGGTTAACTCTTTCAGAGTAGGTTAAGGCTTGACCCAGAGATGTTTTGGTAACTGTTTCTTAAAGATGAAGTTATAAATGCAAGCGTGAAAAAAAAAACAAAACCAAACCAAAACGAACCAATAAAAAACCAAACTGGAACAAAAAACCCACAAAAAAAACTCCAAACAGACAAACAAAACAAAACCAAACCCAAAAACCCAACCCAAACCAAACCAAATAAACCAACTTAATTTACTGAAAATATGTATATTGGAATACTCACTTTAGCTTGAGAGACTTTTGTGATGATTGAAATATTTTCTTTGCTTGACTAATTTTAAACCGTATTCAAATGCAGTACTCTCACAGTAAGGCTGCACATAAAATTTGCTATAGTTTCCTTCAGTATCATCTCCTGTGTTTTTGAGTGTTAAACAATGCATCTAAGTTGGAGTTAGAGAGAGGAAAAGAATCTTCCCTACCTAAGTTCCCTGCTGCAATCAGTAGCAAGCATTGTTTATATATTTGAAACTTGGCTTAGAAGTCAATAGAAGATAAGTAAAACATTGCTAAGGAGTTTTCTATACATTTATTTTACCAAGCAGTGAGCATAGACACTATTTCTCATTGGTACTTGGCATTTGCTCAGTCACTCAAGCACTATGTGGATGGCTGAAGAGGCAATACTAGCCTTGGAAGTAAGACAGACACCACAGCTTTTGCAGAGTAACTAGGAGATGAAGTTGTGATATATTACTGGGAACTTTTTACTTCTGAACTTTGAAAAAATCTAGACAACAGATAATTTAAGACCATAAAACCCAAATAATCCTCTTCAAAAATATGTTGTGTTAAAATACATCTTTCTTTTTTTCTTAATTAAGTTGCCCTTTTATTTTAGAATAAGATTAAGTAAGATGTAGCATATAGCAGCTATTAGATTTTTTTCATTTATGTCTTATGACCTCAAAAGAAATTATCTCCATATTTCACTTTTGCATTTATCACCTCTGTCTTTTCTTACACTGGCATATTGATGTAAAGACAACTACTACAGATATATGAGGTTTACCTATGCATACAAATCCACGCCTCTGCTCCTACCTCTGCTCCATTTGTTCCAAAAATGTATTGGAAATCAATCTATGGGGAGTGCACTTTGTGCAGTGGAGAATATAAGGACTATTTTTCAAAAGGAGGTGCTTTGCATATTTTGTTGAATCTTTACACCATAAAGGAGTAAAAGAAATTCTCTCCCATATGGATCATACAACACCAAACGTATTTTCAATTCAGGTAGAGTATTATGCACAATTATTAACTGAGACTTGAGCACTCTCTGAGATTTGTGTCATCTAAGGGTGGTTTCAGATTCATGATCTTCCTGAAACTGCACATTTTAAACATCTTCATGGTTAGTATCACACCTTCCAAATACTGCATTGTTACAGAGTTAAAGATTACCATGAAATTCCTTTGTCACACTTTGTCGCACTTTGTCTCATTTTGTCTTACATAGCTACAGCAATTCATACTTTATTCATATAACATAATTTTTAATTAATCACCTAGAGCATCCATGAAATATTAAGGAGATACAAAGTATCTCTCTCCTATTTTGTTTAAAAATTAAGTTCATGACAAGGATTTTTAATTGGATATTAAAGGAAATGAAAGACATCATGGGATTATGAACCCAAATTAACTGTAAATTTAGAAAAACTATAACCTTTAACCTACAGGCTGGTTATGCAAGTATAATGGTTCTGTATTTTATTTGACAAATATTTTTGGACATTATCTAAGGCTAATTGAAGTCAATCTCTTCTTTTATTTGAAATGACTTCAGGTCAGGTTCAAATTATATTTGGGTCAGGCCCAATTATATTGATTATCCTGAACAGAGTAAATATCTTGATGGCTTGTAAATCTATTCATGGCAAAACCCCCAAAGATATGGCTTATCTGAAAATCATAAGAATTTGTTTTTGTCGTATATTTTTTTAAGTGTGTCTGGTACTTAAGCTGAGCAGCATTATATTTCAAACAAAAGGATACTGTTTGAGTCTGTTTGAGTTATAGCCAAATGAAGCAGAGATGAGAATTTCAATGGCCAACATTGTTTTGGTTTGTTGAGTATTCTCTGCTCTCCAGCCATATCAACAGCTTTGCTTGTTACTCAGGACAACAAATACCTCTCTTGCCGTGTTTAGCACCCCTGACTGAGATGGTTAGAAATATCTAATTAATATAACAAAGAAAAGAAAGCAATATTACTGTATCAGGCTAAAATCTTTGATACAGTGTGCAGTGGGCTTTGAGAACCCACACAAAGTGTCTCTCTCCAAGCACAAGCCATCTCTGCTTCCCTCCTTTGTCTGTCCTTGCTGCTTAGCTGGGACTATTCGTGAAGTGAAGGCAACCTAATGAGGCTCTGGGAGGGGAGGGAGGAGGTGAAGAGGGTTCGGACTCTCCCCTCCCACACTCCTGAAGGAGAAAGGTGTGGAGGCATAGCTGCATCAGCTGTGGGTAAGGCCCAGTGGGAGAAGTAAAGAAATATCAGAAGCCACTGAGCAGAACCAGTCTGGGTTGTTGTATATAAAGATTATGCAGGAATTCTGGATAACTTGACAGTAAAGGCGTTTAATGTTTTTAGTAGCAGCTGATACCATGTAGAAACATGATGTCATCATGGAATTGTTTTGTGTGTTAGACATACTATCCATCATTAATTACTGTAAATCAATACTTTTAATAACTGACTGCTTTAAAGCTCTATTTTCAATTAGTTAATTTGTCAATTGACAAGAGTTTTTGCAGTTTCAAATTTAGACATTTTTTAAATTAATCTAGTTTTAGAAACCAGTTTTCTTTTAAATGATCTCCCTAATATTAAAACAGAAGTCATGGAATCGTTTCTCATAAAAAATTATTTCAAAATTTGCATAAAATATACTGCAAGTTACTAGTAAACTTTCTACAAAGCTCTGTAGATGTTTCTAAAATAATACACTTATAGATTCAAAATGGATCCCTTTGAAGGATCTCCAGCTCAAATTTCAGCAACCAGTTCAGCTTTTTTAACTCCCTGTCACAGAAAAGGTTAATATCTGCAATGTGTCAGGAACATTGTTGAGCCTTGACTTGGCTAAATTTAAATACACATAACATTCTAAATTCAAGGTCTTCTCTGCAAATATCCTCCTATCCTTTTATCCTAATGTCAGTACTAAAAGTTCAAGTTTAAAGATTACTGTAATTTAGTAATCTCTACCAATATCTGTTAAATATTATAGTACAAATTATCTTTAAAATTTTGGAAAATAAAACCAGAAATCTGTGCCAATCACACAGAATTAAGTCTGTTACTAGCTACTATCAAAAAAAAGAAATTATATGGAGCACTGATAAACAGCACAGATTTTTTCTCAGTACTTGTTAAAATTTCTGAAAAAAGTTTATGAAGTTGTTACATCTAGATTTATTTTTAATGAACTGCTATCCAAGCTTTGTTAAAAAGACATAACTGTAGAGAAAAATGATTGTAGAAAAATCCATATCTAAAAGAGAAAGCTATTTTTAAAACAAATAATGCATATTTATTTTTTCAACTCACACAAAATACACAAACTAAGTAATATTTTAAGTTATAGTTGAAGAGCTGCAGTTCATATTAAGTCATTAATGAAAGTTAGGGGTAGGGTCACTGTCCTGGCTACACTTGCACTCCAGGGCTCTGAACAATGGTGACTAAACAAGATTTATTGGTATACTCATTTTGTTGGATGTTTAAGGTGTGGTACCATTTGTTGACTGTCCCTGGTATCTGTAAGTCTTAATTTTGGATGCAGGTATGACAGCTGACTGTCTCTGCTAGAGGGTAAGGCAAAGCGTTTAGAGATACAAGGAAGACAATTTCAGTGCAGGAACATAAACTCTCCTAAGATGATGTACTTGGAACTACGATGCAAATACTCATTTTTCCTCACACTTTTAGATTTATTTACTATCCTTAAGTATAACCGCATCTTTATGTTTTGGAATTTTTTAAAAATGAAAGTAAGTACTTTAATTTGACATCAATCCATTGCAGAAAGATTAGGACAGCAGTGCATGGCCATTACCGTACTCTGAAGGAATTCCTGTTCTTCAAGAGCAATCTGCTTCTTCTGGAAAAATCTGTGGAAATCCTCAGTTTTTCAGTGCATTTTGTTTCCTTGAAACAGATTTCTTACACATAGGACGTTTCACATAGTTAGAATACCTTCTGTTACCTTACATAATCTTTAAAAAAATGGCCATCTTAGAATGGAGCTTCAGAAGCTCATTTTTTTTGTGAGTTCAATTAGTAAAGAAATAAAGACAATAGCAGCACAGAGGGACTGGAAAAGTAGCATTGTTTTTTAGTTACTGATTACATTTAAATGGAATTATAGCAGTAAGATTTGATACTAGAATTTCTACTTAAAACTCACCCTTTTCTGAAGAATTCATGTGTTTTAGGAGAGAGACAATTAAATTCAGATAATTACTTTATTCATCTTCTGGAATGTAGAGGGTTTGTTTGCTACATCACAAGATTTTTACAGCAAACAAGCACTTTAGCTCTTCTAAACTTGCAGAATTTTGAAAATGTCTGTGCTGAGATTGAAGAGCTTATAATTTCTTTGATCTTGTATTGGTCTGGGGCCCTTGAAGGCAGCAAGAGCAGGGGACAAAGACATAACTGTGTGTGAGGTTTATAAGCACTTTTGCCAATATTTGCAGACATTGTAAGCTTCATTGGCAGGGCTTAGTGACTTTGCAAATGTGGTAAGCCCGGCTTTCACAAAGAACACAGGATGTCAAACAGTCATTATGATACCCTTGTTCTCAAAAGCTGGATAGACTTTGGTAAGTTTAAAATAGGTCCCTGTATGAAACTACATTATAGAGTAATCTGTAAAATCAGTTTGACATACTGAATCAAAGATCTTAGTTACTGGTGAACAGAAAATGGATGTATTTTAAATCCCCTAACTGATAAATGACTTGATGGATTAACCACCAATTTTCTTTTTAAATTTTCCATCTACTTAATCGTTGCATGTGAAATTTCAGGTTGGGAAGAACATTTTCCCTGTCCAAAAATATTAGACAGGTCACAAGAGAGAAAAAAATTACATTTAAATAGAATTGCAACCATACTACTTTGTCATAGATACTTCAGGAACAGAGATCAGAAATGTGGGCTAACTAGGCCATAACTTGAATAAATTTATCTTATGAATTATCATTTCTGGTCAGAATTCTTTCAGGCAGGACTCATGCTTTGTAATCTGTGCCATTTTATGGAGGGCTGCACTTAATCCTCTCTCAAAACTTTCAGACTAGTCCCAGGCTCCATTTATGACGTTCTACTGTTAACTGAGAGTGGAAAAGATGAAGAAAATGGATGGGAAATGTACTATATAAGATAAAAAGGATTTCAGAACTTTCTCCCATTTCCTGAAAATTCCAAGTAAAACTGACCAGAATACTATTTATGTTGAGTTCACCCTGGGCATTTGCTATTGCAGTTTGTTCTTAAAAAGTGATTTCAAGACTTGCAGGTCTCATTTTTACACGTCAAAATCATGTTCTGTCAGAAAACGAACACGCTGTTTAGCAAATGCTTTTCTCTAATTGTGTGTCTAAGTAAAGGGAAACAGTCTTCTCTTGACCACTTTTACTGGACATCTGCCAAATTGATACTATATTAATTTGTAATCTCACCTCCAAATGGGTCCCTGGGCTATTCAATGGAAGGTCTGAATGTTCCAGACAATCTGCCAGTGAGAAAAAATAATCCTTTCTGTCTATCAAAGGATGGTGACCAGGGCCAAGGCCCTGGCTCCTGAGTGTTATTTTATTCTGCTTTCAGTGTACACCATGCAAGCTGTTGTCTAGAACAAAACAAATAGGACCTGGCATGGAAAACATAATGAATAGGAGCTGGATGCAGAATGAGGTCCTCGCAAAATGGGACCTTCATGATAATAGCCAGTTAGAAATTTCAGAATTTCTAGAAATTTTAGAATTTCTTATGTCAATATAGATATATTTTTTGCTCAAGGAATCTTTATGTAATAGATTAGCACAATTTATATTGCAGATATATTGGAGGAAATTGATATTGCAGATTATTGAAGGAAATTACTGGTTTTTAAAGGAATTTAGAGGCAGATTTCTCCAGATTTTCTCTGAGCTGAGAAAGAAACTTTACAGCCATCTCTTTATGAAGCATTAAATAATTTTATAGGCTAACAATAATTTTTGTACATTTATCAACATTTTTAAAACATATGTATGTTTAAATTTCTAGTGAGTCATTACAATTTCAACATGCAGACTTCTCTTAAAAGGAAAACTACTACTATTGTAGTTCATACTTAAACAGGCTTCAAGCTTCACCATCATTACAGAAGTTTTGCTGACATATGCTCCACCAAGAAAAGGCAAAGACAGAGAGGAGGAGCTAATGAGTGAGATGGTTCTTGCTGCTGTGAGTCAGTGCCTGTAATGATTTGGGAAGATGGAATTCTGTAATAGCTGGTACTATTAATTTACAGATAGAACCTGATGCACTAAACAGAGTCAGCATGGAAATGATGAACAGTTGTGGAAAAGCAACCTCACACTGTTCCAGATATGTATTGGCACAGCATACTGAGTAAGTATAGTTCAGATTTTTCTATCTTTCATGTGTAACAGTCCCTCAAACCTTTTACAGGCACCTCTGTGGTTCAAGTGACTGCCACTGATGCAGATGATCCTACTTACGGCAACAGTGCTCGAGTGGTTTACAGCATATTGCAAGGACAGCCTTACTTCTCTGTGGAGCCCAAAACAGGTAAATTTACATAAACCCTTTGCAGTAATGCTGAGAAAAAGAGAAAAATGTGCACTAAAACTTGCTAGGCACTTGTTATTATGACCCATTGTTTAATTGAATACAGTTGAGTTTTGTTGATCTTTTAATCTCCTATTCTTCAGAATAGATTATGAAAGTTACACATCTGAGCTATGTAATAAACAGACTTTGCTGGAATAGAACTTATTGTCTTTTCAATCTACCAGCTGCTTGGTCAGCTGCCCATTGTAATCTCTCTTATCAATGGAAATTTCAAAATTCATTGAACATTCTCTTTTAGATTTCAGAAATATCTAAATATCACATAGACAGGTTCCATGAGAATAGACTTAAGGCAAAATTACTCTCCATTCTACTTTTCAAATGGATGTTTTGTTGTGGGAAATTAATCCCTTCTTAATTTTAAGAAAACAGTGTGCTTCTTATGCTTATCAGATGTAATATTTTGCTGCCACTTTCAAAGCATATTACTGGTGAAACATTGTTTTTGCAATTGTCTTGGAATTTTATCAATATTTTAAGCTCACAACCAGAATGCAACCTATAATCCTCTGTTGTTTTAATTATTATTTCCCATTCTGTTTTATCATTTCATAAAGCAGGAAAGTAAGTTCTTGCTCTGCTCATTTCAGTTTAGTCCTTGAGCCTTCATCTATACCTACAAGGAGAAGAGTTATAATCTTCATTTTGGATACAACCAAGCTGAGTCAAAAGGGAAAAACTATTTACCTTTTTTATCATACACAATCTGTGATGTGAATCAGACCTGAGTCCCAATGTTGTGACCAAAAGGTCACAGTATTTAGCAACATCTAAATTTACAGAAATAAGTACTATAATTATTTTCATGTTGCAACAGATCCATGCTCAGCAGGGGTATATAGCGCTGTCCTTTTCTCTCCAATGAGTACGATTTATAGTGGTTTTCTCTTGTTTTTCTTTCTCCCTCTCCATGTGTGTTTATGTACCATGTATGTTGTGATAATGTCGGCAGGCAGCCTTTGAACAATAATATGGTAGTTTCTGTTAAATAAATATCTTGAAGAATTCAGACTAAAATGTTTGTATACATTTTTATAACTTTGATGTGATACTTGAATCTCCTGTGTGCATGACAGTTTACTTCCAAATGATCGGGTAACTTTGCCTGGTAATTTAACTATGACAGAAAAACAAGCATGCTAAGAAAAGCAAGGTAGAAACAATAACACTATTAAATTCTATATTAATTGTGTTTCACATGTCTTGTAAAATGGATGAAATAGGGCCAGGCAGTCTGCTTGTGATATAAATGTTTCTACCCAGAGTTGATTAATGGCAAGTCCAACATTTATAAGGGAAAAAAGAAATAAAACTCTAAGCAAACATTCAACAAATAGCATATGAAGAGATATGTGTCCCAACGTGCCTTTTCTTTATTTAGTTTGTTTATGTTTCTTTTACTGCTGACACTAAGTGCTGGAGAAGCAAATGGTTGCCTCTCTGGAAATCAGGGTTAGCAGCTGTAATATGTACTGAGCATGAAATATTCATAAAAGCATCTTATTTTGAGATGGCATATTTACTTTTTGATGTATATCAGCATAGCTGAAGAGATGAAACATGGAGTTTTCTTCTAGTTTTCATTTCACAACAATTAATTACAAATTAATTAATTATGCAGATCATTAAATTGACATAACAAAAACTACTTCAGATATTTAATCATTTCATTAATAAATAATAAAAAAATCTCTTAATTATGTCAATGAATATCCAGAAGTCGTTATTGGCAAAACCCAATATATGGCAAAAAATTATAATTTCATATATCTGTGAAGTATGGCATGTTATCAGTATTGGTAAGAGTTTATGTCTTGAATTCAAAATATAGTGAAATGAATCTTGACCTTAGAATTTTAAAAATCAATGATTTTTTTACAAAAAGAAAAATATTCAGTTCTTCCTAGCTCTAAAACAATGGGAAGCCAAATACAGAAGATTAGATCTTCCAGGGAAGGCAGTGTTACCCAAGACATTTTGAAGACCTGTTCAGGGAAAAGACACTTGGAAATCACAATCATGCACAGCATTGCCCAGTGAATCTAGTGCTAAATAAAAATTGGTGGGTTTGGTGACTATTTAAAATAAACTTACAGTGTCTCAGTGCAACTCATAGTCAAAAACCTATATTAGCATTGGAATTCATTCCTTCCACTCTTGCTGCAATCACTGATGCACAGTTACATTTTACAGGCAAACTCAGCTTTCACAGAAGCCTATTTTCGCTTGTGCAATCCTTGACACCTTGTCTTTCTGCAGGTGTTATCAAGACTGCCCTGCCAAACATGGACAGAGAAGCCAAGGACCAGTACCTCTTAGTTATCCAAGCAAAGGACATGGTTGGGCAGAATGGGGGATTGTCGGGGACTACATCTGTAACTGTCACCCTGACTGACGTGAATGACAACCCGCCCCGCTTTCCACGCAGTAAGTTACTTTGTAAATACGTGACTTGAAGTATTATTCCTAAACACTGATCTTTTCTGCACACACTGTGCTATTTCTAAACAAAAAGTGCTTATTTTCCATGTTAAGTGCTTTGTTAAACACTGACTGCAAGATTATTATTATTATTATTAATTATTATTATTATATTGCTAAGTAAGCATTGTTTTTCTTTCCCTTATGCATATCAGATCAGTTAAAATGCAGTTTTATACAGCAGCAGGAACATTTATTCATGTCTTTTACTTTCTCTCTGTGAATAAGTACACAAAAATGTGTATCCTAACAGATATTTAGGTCTTGCTAGTTAGACTTCAGGATTCCTTAATTTGACATTTAATCCTTCATATTCCTTTGCATTGTTTAGTACTTACAGGGTTTCTTAAAGAGTTAATCATGAAAGAGCTGGGAAGTCACCTTCCCTCCATTTGATTCCTTTGGCCAAGGTAGTTCCCATCCTAACCTAAAGAAAGGAGTACACAGCTGTATGATGAAACCAGGAGAGCTCAGTTTATTTATAGTGTTCAGTCTGGGGTGCTTTTTTCTTAACAAAAAGAAATTCACATGGTAACATAGAATTAATGTGGAGGATATATTCATATCAGCTCCAGTTTCACCTCCAAAGATGGAAAAATAGATCTGTACATAATAGATTTCCAGTTATTTCAAGCCACCAACTACTTGAAATAATAATAGAATAACTGAAGTTGTTTTTGAAGGTGAGGGTGTTATTGGTTACAGAATGCACTCTTATACTCTTTTGACAGCATATATATGATTTTGTGCTTGGATAAAAATCTGAATTTCTCAAGATGTTGCACTTACTGTTAAAGAAATTAATATATATTAGTTTCTAGTGATACTAATATTGTGAACTGCCTAATCAAGATATAAAGCTATAGAATAATAAGTTTTTATACTGATATTGTTTTAATTACTTATTTTTCTTTCCTCTTTTCTGGAAAACCAAGTAAAACTCTCTGCATAATCGGGGACTCACACCATGATTTATGTTTAAGTTTTGAGTTTTATTTTTACATCTTTGCCTCATACTTCTCTTATATGAAGAAATTATGCCTGTTGTACTTACAGTCCATCACAAAGAAAACCTAGCAATAAGGGCAATTTTATTTCAAAACTGAAGAATATATTCTTCTAGCCTGAGTAAATGTTCAGGCACATGATTTAAAGGAAGGTAGATTAAGAAAACAAGGTTTCTTTTCCTCTGGCTTTCAGCCCAGAAGACTTTGGATTCATTATGTTTTAAAATTTTGCAGGATCATATCAGTATAATGTCCCAGAGTCTTTGCCAGTGGCTTCTGTGGTGGCCAGAATAAAAGCTGCAGATGCAGATGTTGGACCTAATGCTGAAATGGAGTACAAGATTGTGGATGGAGATGGTTTGGGAGTATTCAAAATTTCTGTTGACAAAGACACCCAGGAGGGAATCATAACTATTCAGAAGGTGAGCCTGATTTTACCCACTGATTGTGTTAAGAACTCTTCAAGATGGGGGCAAGTAATGAGAGTATGAGTTTTTGTTTAGAAGAGCCTTGTCTGCTGTAAATGTTTCTATTGCTATATTTAATCTTGATTTCGCTGCATGATTTTGAGGTTTTTAATTTCAACATTTTTACTTATGCTGAAAAATATTCTGCATTTTCTTTGACAAGAGCTATATTTTTGTTAGGAGGGTGTTTAAAACCACTGCATTTGAATGGGAATCTAAACTTCACTCTCATTTGTCTTTGTATTAAATAGTAGATAGTGTGAAAATATATCTTGCAGCAAAAATGGAAGCTCCAAAAAAAAAAATGGATCCTGAAATTAACTTTAAAAATAATTATCTAAATGTCTTTGGATGAGGTGGTACTATTCAGAAAGCCTTTATTAATTTAAAATGGTGTAATAGTAAAAGTAGTTGGTTTACAAGATCATGTATTATTAAAAAATATTATTTAAGAAAACCCTGAAAATTTTAAATAAGTATTTTTCTACATAAATTTCTACATCTGCAGTAAGAAAACATTAAGAAGTTGAAAAATCATATTGATATAAAATTATTAAAACTAAGCTTTCCTATGTTGCTGCAACACATTTTTGGACTTCCCTTTTAAAAAGTAAAAATGTGCTGAAATACTTTTCAAGAAAATGTAGATTTTTTGAACAGTAAAAGAAATACAACACCTTAGAAGAATCTTTCATGCAATTTCCTGCTCTTCATGTGTGAGTGCTTGGCAAAGTCCCTGTGACCTTTGTTATGCAAAGGATGGTATTTCATGGCCTGGGGCTCCCACCCAGAACTCAGCTTGCAGCTCTCACTGCAGTTGCTTACCTAACTACTAACACTGAATGGATTCCTCAACAATTTAGTATTCTTAAAATGTGAGAATGACTTGGCATTTTGAAATACATGTAACTGTTTCCTAACAAGGATCTATGTTTGTACTTAATATTATTCTATAACAGATTTTTCATCCATATAATATTCTTTAATTTTTTGTAAACTTCACTTATCAATTGGGGAGCTTTTTTGTCTTGTTCTGTTGGGTATTTTTTCCCTCCTCTGGTGTATCAATTTCTTCCTCAAGCAATATAAACCTTCAGTTATATGAAGTTATATTTCTTCTTTGAAAGAACTAAGATGCAAGATGTTGCAATGCAATGGGCTAATTCTCTGATGCCCTTAACATCAGTTGAGAGCTGGTAATCATCCACAGATGTCACAACAAATGAAGCATGTTCACCCTTGAAAGATCATAATATGTGTAATGTGAATCATCTTTTTTCAAGGAAAAAACACCCATCATAAGCTTCTTGCAAAATGTACTTCTTAGCACATTTGAAATACAAGTGATGAAAAGTCAGTAGTCTTTTTATTCAACAGCCAAATTCAATTCCTTCAGTTTGCTCATTTAAAGTTTTTGGGCAAGGATTTGGGAGGAATGTGCCTATCCTAGAGAGAAAACATTTATCAGTGCCACAGTGAGCAACACTGAATCAGTCAGGGTCCTCAGTGATCTAATATGAGGACTTCCATTCTTTTAGTATGGTTTTGTAGTCATGGTATTTATTCCTGGAGTATCCTTATTTCAGTGCTATACAGTGAACCAAATAATTGACATTTGTTATTTCTATAATAATTTTAGCTAGAGAGCTGAACTGGGTTTTCAGTACTGCATATTCGTCCAGAGAAGTGGTCCATGAAATAACTGTTGGACTACATTACAACGGTACAAATTGTTGATCTAATCAAATGGTCTAATCTGTTAATAATTTTTTATACTTACAGAATACTGTATTTTGACACAAGAATTCAGACTTCTTTCTCTGCAGTGTTGAACCTTTTCTCTAATTTTCCTACTATTTTTGACTTATTTTCCTCTGGGTGGTAGGTAGTCCCTGACTAGTGCCAGGTCCCCACCAAGCCAGTCTATCACGTCTTCAGCCGGACAGTGTGAGAAAATAAGATGGAGAAAACCTTGTGGTTTGAGATAAGAGCAGTTTGCAAAAGTAAATGTCATATGCATATTGAGTAAAGAGATAAAACTGATCTTATTCTTTATGGAAATGCCCAGCCACTTCCTGGGAAGCAGGGCTTCAGTTCAAGTAGCAGCTGCCTCAGAAGGCAAAGGCTGCAAATAACAAATGCCCACTCCCTCACTCCATTCCCTGGTCTTTCTCTTAGGTTTTATATCTGAGCAGACATCCTATAGCATGGAATATCTCTTTGGTTGATTTGGGTTTACTGTTCTGGCTGTGTGTCCTCCCAAGATCTTGCCCAGCTGCGTGGGAAACGTTGGAGAGACAGAACTGATGCTGTTCCAGTGCTGCTTGGCAGTAGCTGAAAAACTGGCGTGTTGTCAAGACCTTCCCAGCTACCAATGCAAACCACAACACTGGTCTGCTGTAGGGAAAATTGACCACCCTTCACCCAAACGCAACATATTCTGACTTTCCCAAAGGTGATTCCCCATGCTGAGGGCCACCTCCCAAACCTCAAGATGTCCTTAGCTTTACATTTTGACTCAGGGAACCTTGTGCTTTGCCCAGTGTTGAAAGACCCTCCCTTCCCAGACCTGTGGAGAACATTGTCTAAGATAGAAGTGACGAACTAAAACAGAGTGTCTACCAGGCAATTGCACTGTCTTCTGGACAATAAATTGAGGACCATTAATAACAGTATGCAAGTTAAATGGGTTTCAATCACTGAGCCTTACCTGTCAGATCACTATGGAGTCAGGTTATCTTTGCCTGTTAGTAAAAATCAGGGAAGAAATTAAGTTCGTAGCCTGAAATCTGCCTAAAATTTTTACTGTCCAGCACATGATATTCTATATTCCTCTGAGTGCAATTACCTTTCTTCTTTTTATGCCCTAAACTCAGCTGAGGTATTGAGAAACAGCTCAGCCTCAAAATGCATGCCTATGCTTTTCAACTTCTGATTATTGATATGCTCAGATGACATGTCTGTGTACACATCAGGCATTAAAATGCCAAGGCAAAGACTTTTGAAAAGGCACGCTTTGGTTCTAAATGCAAATGGGTTCTTTAGTTTTGCATACTTCTGCTGCAATTGTACATAAAGCTCAGCAGGCTGGGCATGAAAATCGCCGACAGTAACTGAGCAGCTGAAGGCACTTCTTTCATTTTTGTGCTGGGTGTTGCTGGAGAAAGTGTGGCACCTGGTTATCTGAGTTCCACACACAAGCTGAGGATTTTGCATTCTGTTTTTAGAAGGATAACCACTTCAAGACAATTTTGAAAGTTGACTTCTTCACTCAAAACTAACACTTCTTTTAACACATAAGTAGCATTAAATTTAAAAAAAAGAGTTTTTGTAAGAAAGAAAAGAAAACTGTAGGAAGAGAAGTGAGATTTAAAAATTCACTGTGTAAAGACAGATTTTTATATTCTTTTTATTTTTATTCCACAACATTCATTTTATGGAATATTGAAAAAAATGCCCGGGGATGAGCAAAAAATGCGGTAAAATGATCTGCTTTGAAACAGAGTGATACTAGGTATAAGAATGAGAAAAGTGTTACATGGTTAGGTGTACCTCAAGATTACTGGTGAATAGATTTGAATGTGTTTAAGTTTTGTTTTGCATTGTTTTCCATGCATGTTTGAATATATTTCTTCTCTGTATCCTGAAACAAAGAGAATTCAAAACATCGTGAGGCAGTGGAAAAAAAATTGTGGTTTTACTATTAATAGTGATATTCATTGAAATATATGGAGTGTATTCCTTCCTTTATAACTCTTCTGCACTGCTACAAACCCAGATATCTCTCTGGCTTGCACTGTTTATTCAGAATGAATGTATCTCCTAATGCTTTGAGTACAATGCTGTTTTCTGAATAGTAGTGGTAGTTCTGCTCATAGTTCTTACAGCACATTCCTGAACACACTGGTATTGTTGCTGCCTAGTGCCTAATGTGTCAGTGTAGATTAGCTACTAGATTAAATCTCAGCTCAAAATAACATCTAGGCAATACTCTGGCACTCTTGTAATTACTCCCTTGACCATATGGAATCGGACAAGGGAAGAATGCTTTCTCTGTTTTTCTACCCACTTGATCTTTATCCTTTCAAAGAGTAAAGAGTAGGATTGTACTACCTTCTGCAGCACAACTAAGAAGTGTGTGTGTTGCATCACTGTACAGTTTTTGCAGACATATGGGCTTTCATGTACTCATCACATTTTATTTTATTCCAGTTAGGATATTTGAATAAAAATTAAATGAATGACATAAGTAGTTCATGTATTCCAGGAATTTGTTTAAGTTCCTTCGAAACAGAAAAAATCACCACCCCCCACCAAAAAAACTATCAAACAAAAACAAATTAGCAAAAAACTCCACACACAACATTTTAAAAATATTTAGGACAAGGATTAATTTTGTTCATGAATTTATGGCTTACATAATAACAGCATGTTATGTCTTAGTAGAATTGGTTTTTTGTAAGATTAGTTAAAATTTCATCTAATGACAGAAGCTAGTAAAACAATGTTGAACCATTTACTTGGTTATTTGCACTAAAAAAATAAAATCTACTCTCTTCTGCAATGCATTAACTGATTTCACATCTAAAAAATGTATCCAGCATGTATTTACAATGGTATATAAAATGTATAAATTGTTTTTAGGCTATTTTCAGCTATTTCATTCAGCTATCCTGAAATAGGATATGAAAAACACTAGAGGACAAACTTTGGCCATCTTTTTCTTTGTCTTTCCTCTTTCTTCAGAAGTTGTTATAAATAGCAAGTAAATGAGACCCACAAATAGTATTCTCAGCTTAAATGAAAGGTGGGAAAGTGGCAGGAAAGGTAAAAAGGGTCTTTTCCTGTAATCTACTGTATTCATACAATTTGTTTCATAGCTGTTTCAAATCCCTGTAGAAATCTCTCCACTTCTTTATTTACTCACTTTCTCTTTTGTTAAATAATATTAACAAAGAAATGAAAAGTTCTCTCTTGTCAAATGAAACAGAAGAAATCTTTCTTATTTTTATCCTGTTCAGAGCAGTTCAGAGCATGTTGTAAATAACGTGAGAGTTTAGCTAAACTCCACAGTGTAGCACAGTCTCTGTGATAAATCATAAAATAGAACAGAACAGAATAGAATCATAAGATAGCATCATTAAGGTTGGGAAAGAACTCCAAATTTATCAGCTCCAATCTTTGATTGAACACCACCATATCAGTTAAACTATAGTGTCTCATCCAGTCATTTTTAGAACACTTCCAGGGGTGATGATCCCCTGAGCTGTCTCTTTCTACATTTAAGTACACTTTCAGTAAAAAAAAGTCTTCATGATGTCTAGCCTGAACCTTTACCTGGCACACTTTGTTGTCTTGTACTATCCCTGGTTACCTGGGAGAAGAGGCTGACCCTGAACTCACTAGAATCTTTTTCAGGTAGTTGTAGAAAACACTATTTCCTCTAAGCTTCCTTTTCTCCAGACTAAACAACACCAGTTCCTTCAGCCACTCCTTAGACAACTTATTGTCTAGACTCTTCACCATCTCCATTGCTCTTCTCTCTACACTCCAACACCTTCTGAATGAGGGGCCCAAGCCAAATCTGGATTCAGGATTCAAGGTGTGGTCTCACCTGTGCCAGCTGCAGGGGAGGGGCAATCACTGCCCTTGTCCTTCCAGACACACTGGTTTTGATATCAGCCATTGGCCTGCTGAGGCATGTGGACACAAGCTGGCTCATGATCAGCATCCCTAGGTTCTGTTCTGATGGGGAATTTTCCAGTCACTCTGTCCCTAGCCTGTAGCACTGCAGGAGGTTTTTGCTACTCAGAGCCCTGCACTTTTGTCATTGAACCTCACACAATTAGCCTCAGCCCACTGATCCAGCCTGTCCCTCTGCAGAGCCTTCCTGCCCCCCAGCAGATCAGCATTCCCACCCAAATTAGTGTTGCCTGCAAACTAACTGCAGTGCTCCCTTATCCAAATTATTTATAGGTATCAAACAGGACTGAACACTGAGTGAGGAACACCACTGGTGATTGGCTGGCAACTGAATGTAACTCCATTCACTACTAACTCTCTGAGCCTGAGCAGTTTTTAACTCAGTGAAAAGTGCACAGACCGAAGCCATGAGCAGCCAATTCCAAAGCAAAACTAAACTAAATGTGCAAGTTACCTTTAAGACACTTTTAGGAAAATGTCCATCTTTGTGATCTTTTAGTTAAAAAAAAAAGAAAAAAAAAAAAAGAAGTGTTGTAGAATTTATGAAAAGGAGTTAGGTAATTATATTTCTTAGAAGTATCTCAAAATTTTTTCTTCATTCACACTGTGACTCAGTTCTCCATCTGTAGAGTAGGATCAATTCCTTCCTGTGGTTTCATTTGTAAGTTACATACTGCTATCAATGCTCCGTTAGTAAAGACTCAGATCATTTGCATAACTCAATTTCACAGTGGTGAGGGTGTTTGGAGAAAAAGCGTAATTTTTCTGCATATATTGGAGTTTTAAAAGATGTGTCAGATTTTCCTCTGCAGTAGAAATCTTAGAATTGCAGAAACATTTATGGAAGCAAATGATGATTCAGTCATTTAATACAACAGATTCTGAAGTGTCCATGCAAACTTATGCACAATTTTGAAGAGAATTCTTGTTGATTTTTGACAGAATCCTGACTATAATACACATGAATGGAGTCTTGGCTATGCTTTCTAAGCAAAGTGCATACACAAACCCTTATTTTTGTGATTTCCACAACATTATTCCTAGAAACAGTTTACTAAAAAAAGCATCATGTAAATACAGATCTCACTTCATCCACGAAATTGCAGGCTAATGTTAGACTTCAGTAATATTATTAGCTTAGTAGCAAAACATCTAAAGATAAAAACATGATGCTCTCTATCCACCTACACTTTTATCAAATATTTGGTACTTAAACAGTTATGGTAATTTAATAATAAAAAAAGGCTGTAAGATATTTTTATTTTATGTATCATATGTGACTTTTTGATATGTTATGAGACGTGATTCAAGCCATTTGGAAGTCTGTGGAGAGACTTTAATGGGTTTAAGGGGGAAAAAAGTAAAGACCAAAAACCCCCAAATACTCTGTAGAGTGAGGGTTGCAGTGTCTTACTGCAGAGAGTGACAAACATAAAGATTTCCCATGGTAGAGTTCTTTCTCACTTTGCCTTCATTTCTACCCTCAATACACAGCCCTACCACCAATATCTCCAACTGGTATGAATGTTAAAGGGAAAAAAAATGTTGTAAAGTATTTGACTGCTAAGAGATTATTTTAAAGCCTGAGTTTGTTCTAAAAGCAATATTGGCAATTATAAAATGGGGGTGGGGGAAGGAAAGGATTTGTGCATAAGCTTTTGAGTGAAAAGCTATCTTTCCATTATTGTTAACATTTCTTTTTTTTTTAGGTAGAAATTTTTCTTTTAATTCTGTATCAGAGTTTACAATGTAAGGCTTCCCTAGTTCCTTTGAGAGATTGTGTGCATTTGTTTGATGTACTGCAGTTTTCAATAAAAAACCTCAACTGGGTTTAAAAATAGGATTTTCACCTCTGAAAAGTACATTATTACAAAGTTACCATGCAATAAAAATGAACATTATAAAAATGGGCTTTCTGTGAGTTATAACTTCATATCCAGCTTCTCTAAAATAGACTTGTTTTGCAATTTCCTTCAGCGAGGATAAAATTCTTACCCCTTAAAAGGAAAAGAAGATAAAAAAAGGACAGACCTTACAAAAGGAACGATTAATGGATTCTGCTCAGGATCTAATCAGATAATACTAATGCACAGATAGTAATGAAGCTGTTAAACCCTATTCACTGTACTGAAAGACTGAAGCATGTGTTGTCTGTTTACCCTTCACCATTGATGCAGTGATTTGCAGTCTCTTAACTTGGTGTTCCATCACTGGAATCTTGTGTTTTTGTTATAGCAGGAAATAATGAAGGCATGATCCAAAAGCCATTTAAATAATGCTCTTTGTATAACAGATACCAATGATCATTTGATATGAAGAATCAAAACAAAAAATAATTTCATTTCACTTTCTCAGTCTTTTATTAGTGTGTGTAGCATGCAATTTCTTCATTATATTAGCTAAGAAATATTGAAATATTTATGTCAGGTCAAGAGCTCTTGCATGTTAATTGTACCTTAGATAGTTAGTTTGTTTTTTCCGGATTATATTCTGCCTCAAACTCTGATTAATATCTCTGTGTTCCCCACAGGATCTGGGGTTGTATATCTTAGAGCAACAGATTGAGGAGGATGACTTTAGCTTTTGTAGACATTGCCATACCCCACAGAAGACAGGCTCTGCTAGAAAGAACTGAAAATAGAATTATTGCCACTGCAATGCAATCATTTGATATTGTAAAATCAGTTTGTCAATCCATAGTTACCCTTTTCTCAACATCAACTTTTCTCCACTGTATATGCACATAGATTAGATTTTTAAGTTTTATTTTTTTATTTTTCATTAACAAGGGTCCTTACATATTTTGAATACAGCCAGCAGCCTTAGGTACCAGAACATACCTGAGGGAATCCTAGGGAAGGATTCATGCTGCTGGGAGCAGACGTTTGCTTCTTTCAGTTATTGAGACTCCTTTACTAGTGACTGGTGAAAAACAGGCATTCACCAGCTGATATCTTTCTTGGAAGAATTGTGCTACAATCGTACTCAGGACCATATGGTGGTTTTCTCAGAAGTACATGGCTAAGTTAGAGAATGTTGAACATGCATTTAGTAAGTAAGGCTGTTTGGAATATGTATCTACACCACTGGTAGTTCTTCATCCTTTTCTATGAGGAAATATTTTTCTAACGAATATGTGTTTTTGGTGAATTCCCTACTAGTCTAACACTCCTTCATTATAAACATTCATATGAAAAAAACTTTATGATTTCAATTAATAATGTTCTAACGTAGTCTTCTTTAATTAATATAAAAATTTAGGGATGTCCTAAAATTAATTTAAATAGTATTTCTTTTCTGTTTTGCTAGTCTATTAAAATAAAATAAAATTTTTATAATTTTTCCAATTATATGGTATATATTTTGTCTATTAAATCAGAAATTTCTTTTTATTTTTTTGCTTTGAAGGACTGTGCTGTCGACATTAGTATATCAGAAGAAGCTATCTCTTCTGCAGCCCCATGATATGTTTCCATGTGTTTGATTAAGTATCACTGTAATCTGAATCACCCAATTTCAACAGATGTCACTCATTAATAAAAATAAATTAGCTTTCCTTTCTCCACTACATACTTTTGTACATTCTGACTGAAAATATACTCTTTGTGAAAGGGTTGGTGTTTTTGTTCATTGGTAGAGTGTTTTGGCTCTGGGGTTTTTTTGGGGTTTTCTTGTTCAGCAAATTTTAGCCTTTGGCCTTTGACTTTTTCCTGGTTATCCTTTCTTTATTTATTATGCTGTTTTTTCAGGTTATAATTATTTAATTAATAATTTGCTTTTATTAGATAATGTCATGTCTTAAGACATTTGTGTGTTTGTCCTCTCTTTGACCTTGCTGCTCATCTGGTCATATCACTTTCCTAATTGTTATCACCATAGAATGAAGTTTCTGAGGCATTTTTCATCATTCCAACATCACATTGCATTTGCATTGTGGCTGTGAAGTGGTTTCATAGCACAAGTAATGTACTTTAAATATGAAACCAAAGAGAAAATAAAAGAACCCAAACAAACAATTAAATATGCCTTAACTAATGAATGGTGACCAGTTGCACCCAGTAGAGGGACCAGTATCCAGATAAAGTTTCTATTTCAGCTTATCTGTTTTGCAAGAGCTGTGGATACTGCAGCTTTGATTCAATGCAAGAAGTTAGTGCTTGCATAATATGAGGATCACATGTATTCCCATTTGGAGAAGCTTTTTGCTGCTGCACAGAGTTTGTAAAAGTTCACTGCCTTTCTGAGCGTGCTGTGCTGCAGTTCATTTTTCATATTTAAATCTAGACTGTTTGCAGCTGTATTATGGCATCACCATAATCGCTGACTTTAAGATGCTCATTTGGGATTTATCTGACTGTAACTAGATGGAGAACTTAGGCCCTTGTAGGTCAACAGATGTGTGTTTCACCTCTGCTGCTCCTCTGAGTAAATACTGGAATATTTCGCAGATGCGGGAGGATTAATTTGCAAGCACATCTCAGATCCCTGTGATGTATTCAGTAGCAGAATTGCAGAAAAACATTTTTAATCTGTTTTATACACTTGGAATTATAGTTTGAAGACATAGTTGAGTAACCAGACTGCTGCTTTAGAAGTTTTTGTTATTTTGCTGCTGTTTTTAATAATTAAACTTGGAATTACAAAAGAATATTACCTGGATTTTGGTGTAAGCTGAAAAATTAAGAGTATAGATACAGGTTATATGGCTGTAATATTAACTTGATGTTTTCTTTCAGTAGAGGCCTGGGAGCTTTTTTTTTTTCATAAATAAAATTTTCTTCTTTCTGAAGAATCTGAATATTGTCAAGTCACAAATATCTCATTTTTTGTGGGAGGCAATTTTTGATTCTGATGTAATATTTATTTGAAAAGAAAATGTACTTCCACTGATGAAAATTAAAGCAGAAGGAAGGTATAAAAAAATTACATATATTTTGCTTAATAAGCAAAACAAATCAAAATAATCACCAGGCTGCATCTCAGTACAAAGTATTTTGATATAAGCAGTGTCATTTAAGTCATTGCCACATTTTCTGCACAAATTTGGAGAAAAAATTGTTTAGTCAATCTGAATAATATGCAAAAGTTGATAAAGTCAAAAGAAATTTAAAAAAAAAATAATATCCCACCCAAAATTTTCTGAATTAGATGTTTTTACCTACAAATAATCTGTAAAGTTTGTATTGTGTACTTATGTCTGGGTAGCAAGTCACATTATATTTGCCACTAACTTAGACAAATTATTAATAATATAAAAAAAGTACTAATTCACAACGGTGAAATATTCAGTGAGAATTTAGTCCTCGCAAAAGTTACAGAAAGTTTTGCCATTATCTCATAAATTTGTTTCACTCACAAGATTGAACTATCTTTGTCATTAAAGTTGTAGCAGAATATTCACTAATGAGACACTGCAAGCAGTGTTTGGAGAAAGTTAAAAAATGAACCATCAACTATGGTCTGTCAGTCAAAAGTGCTGCTTGTATACAAATGGCAAAGGTAATTCCATTTTATACTCACTGAAAGTTTTAAGCAAAACAGTTTTGCGTCAACATCGCTGAATGATAAAATATCTAAATAATTTTGCCTGTATAGGAGCTGGATTTTGAAGCTAAGACAAGCTATACCTTGAGGATAGAAGCAGCCAACATGCATGTTGACCCTCGCTTCCTGAGTCTGGGGCCCTTCAGTGATATGACAACAGTGAAGATAATTGTAGAAGATGTTGATGAGCCGCCCGTGTTTACTTCTCGTCTGTACTCCATGGTCGTGTCTGAAGCAGCAAAGGTTGGCACTATCATTGGAACTGTAGCAGCCCATGATCCAGATGCCTCAAATAGTCCTGTCAGGTAATTTTAAGAGTTCTTCATAAATTTTTTCAGCCTTTGCACTGAAGTTGTTCATCTTGTGGTGGGAGGGGCTTTGGTTACACTGAAAGTAATTAATAAGTTTTATTCCCTTGCAGAGGGAGATTCAGAGTTTGTATGGTTTAACTTTTATAACCTGAACTCTGAAAAAAAAAATGTTAAAATCCCTGTGAAACAAAGAGAAGATATAGATTCAGAATCACAAAGGAAAAAATAATCTAAAAATTTTGCTCATATTTACTCTCTAAGTTTAGGAAGGGTCTGTTATTATCGATAGCAAGTTATGTTCTCTTAAATCAGCCAGGATCAAAAATTATATCTATAATATACATGTATGCTTGAATAATGATTCACAGTCTGTGTGCATTAGGAATCAGAATGTAATAGGACACAAATTCCCACATGGAAACTGGAGCTGAGGTCCCACAGCAGGAAACATTCATAAAAACTCTTTACATGAGAGAAGTGGACAGGATGAGATACATTCTGTTCTAGTCAGGATGGTTAAAGGCTTTTGGTTTTGTAAATTTTACTGCAGCCAAATATCTTCCATTTGAATGGGAAGAAATATGATTGCTGGAGCTACATAAACTGTCAAGGCCTTCTTCCTTTGTCTTCAGTGTCTGAAAAATCTGCAAGTCTTCCACAATATAATGTCCAGGATCATTAAGAAACCATAAGAGAACACAAATTCTCAATCTTATGTTTGCCTGTATCTAAGGTCAGAGCTCAAGGGCAAAGACTCACCACCTTAGCTAAACCAATAATGAGTTACTTGTTATTTTTCTTATGCAGAGTAGTAATATTAATTCTCAAAGGAACATACAAAGGAGCTAGAGAGTAATGGTTATAACTTAAGAACTCTGTGAATTTAGACACCTGCAGGAGAAGGAACTCATACACAATTAAAAGTTAGTGCTTAGTTTAATTTATTTTTTTGCTCACTTAGAGTATACATAGGAAAGATCTTTGTGGTTATCTGGGTGTCAACTTGTTTTGGTAATGTTAAGTCTTTCTTTTCATTCATTGAAAATGAATTTGGGAATCTAGTGTAATTTCTAAAGCAGTGATCTTATGTTGCAAAAGTAAAGCATATGTTTCACTCCTAGAGGTGATGCAAGTGTTCTATCTCTTTCGTTATATATTTTCTACATATTCAAAGTAGCTGATTCCTGTCATGTATAAACAAGTCCTAGATGAATGTTTGGCATGGATTTACTTGTGAAATTTATCTTTGCTGTGGTAGAATTTCCTGGCACTGATGCTAGCATCTGGTGTATAATATCTGGTTACCAGAATTACTTAGAATAGATTTAAACACAATTCCATTAATGCAGACCATGTTCAGGATGCTTTTGACTCCCTTGTAAACATAATGATGACTTTATTTGCCTTGATCTGGTTAATTTTTACAACTCCAGCATAAAAAGTAATTATATCACCTACTAACATCTTGAAGAGTCCTTCTACTTCAAAGTTTCTTGGAATTTGAG
>VZTB01004153.1:171959-193562 GCA_013397245.1 Thryothorus ludovicianus
TAATACCAATGTACCAAAATAATGAAAGTGTATTAGAATAGGACTGTTCAGAAATCTGACATCATGAGAACTACAAAGTAGTTAATGAAGAGAGACACTCTTCCAGAGAACCTATAATTTGATAAATGTAATAATAGACTTTTGTAATGCCTGCAAAATCAGTGGAGGTACAAGACACAGCAGCAGCTGCCTCATTCAATATTAGCTAATTTTATGCATCTCTCTTGTGATACTATATCAAGAGATGCTTCATATTTTGCCAGATAGCTCATGACAGATGACACAATAACTTCACTGACTACCAATATAACTGTCTAGAGATAAGTAGGTAAGTAGACAGAGAGACCAACTGAAAGAACATTTCTATACATCCTGGGGGATGTGACTCCCTACCTCTCAGGAACCCTCAATCTGTGATGTACACAGCGGGTTTTTCACATTTCTTGTACACACGGGCTTTTTAATGACACAACTCAGACCAGTGTGAAACTATACATTTTAGACTGATTATAATAGCCATCTTCAATCCCAGAAGAGTCTAAAAGCAACAGCATAACTTTGTTGCATGCACAATTACCTTGTTTGTGCATGGACTTGAATTTTTTTCCATTAAAAAAAATATTTCATTGATCTTGAGAAACTACTATTCTATTTATATGTTCACTGCTTCCATTAATATGATATCTATATCTGTAAATAGTTGAAATAAATGCTTGCAAATTAACTGGAAACATGTATTTAGATATCTAATCTGATCACTGAAAGGTAATTTTTTTCTTTTTATAATGATGTCCTCTTCAGCTGTCTATCCAGATTGTGAAAATATAAGCTTAGCTAGAAACAAATGGACCTCTGAATTTTTGAAATATTCTTTTGTTAAAAATAGAAATCTTCTTATTTAGTTGTGTGTGATCTCTCAGATGATCTTAATTTTACAGCTTCAAAAATACATATTTTGGGGGCTATATGTATATATTTTGAAATATATGACTGGAAAGGTAAACTTGTTAAAACAATATGAATGTTTTTATAAAGTCTTTAAGTAGAAGGCTATAGTATTTATAGGCTTGTGTTTTAGAAGTGTCACACATTTTATAGTTTGTCTTTTTATTCCTTTATCTAGATAATACTGCGACAGTATTAACCAAAAGAAATGGGTTTCGAAGACAGGAACAGTCTGTTTTCTACTTGCCAATATTCATAGTGGACAGCGGATCACCTTCACTTAGCAGCACTAACACTCTCACCATCAGGGTCTGTGATTGTGATGCAGATGGTATTGCTCAGACATGCAATGCAGAAGCATACATCTTGCCTGCAGGACTTAGCACTGGAGCCCTGATAGCAATATTGGCTTGTGTCTTGACACTGCTAGGTATGTCTTCTTTCTGTTACCCTTATTTTCCATTCAATGCATTGTAGCAAAATGCTCTGCCCTCATTTTCATGAACAGGCACAGATAGTATTCAAAAAGAACAGCATTTTTTATCATTATCACAAAAAAACCTTTACATTGGGATTATCAATTTAAACACTTTGTTTCTATAAGAAGCTGCCTCAAGACAGATATAAGAAAAAACAATAAAAGAAAAAATATGACTTGCAACAAATGCAATATTTAAGAGATAGACAATGCAGTTTATGGAAGTATTTGGTTTGGCATACTTACCATATAACCAGTATCAGTATGTCCCTTCTCCAGAGGCATAACTGTTTTAAAGCATTTATTGATTTGCCTAGAACAAAAGATATTCAGAAAATACAACAGATGGAATTTACTGATAAGAATCATAATTAATTGACATCATCTACAGAGTGATCTTTTGTTACTTCTGCAAAGGGTAGCACAGCTGGATTTTATGATGAGCAGTGAAACTGCAACTAGATAAAAAGGTAGTGGAAAAAAGTGGTATGGTGTCAACATCCTAGTTTGCCTAGCATTTCCCTTGTAATACCTAGTCATTAGACAGTAAATGGGAGAGTAAAGGGTCAAATTGAGAAAAAATGATGAAGGATAGGGTGAACAAAAGTGAAGTTCTGCTTTTTATCTGAAAAATCATATATTAACAAGGGTACCTGGTTCAGCACACAAGAGTTTGCATGGGTGTTGCTATCAATTAAGAGATTTTTTTATTCCCTGTCTCTACATACCAGTCTAAGGAAAGAGGTAAGACTAAAGTACTCTTATATTGGTATAATCCCAGACGTGTTTTAACTGCCACTGTTATCAAAGTAATTTGGATAGGTCAGATCAAGAGACTTGTGTCCAAACTTCTGTTCATGGCAGTACTGCCACCGTGTATAGGCATGTCTTTTGCACTCTGATTCGTGTTGCTGGAAACCATTAGAAGGAAATGTTCTTTCTGCTAAAATATTTCTAAAGTTCTCCAAAATGAAAAAAAAAATTGCACATTTCTTTTACAGCGTAATAAAAATCACTACCTTTGCAATGAACTCAGTCAATTTACTCAGTATTTATATATATATAGGCAATGGCATTTCTAAAGTTTTCCATCTTCGTGACAAAAATCTAACACCATAAGACTTTATTCTCACTCAACACATGGTTAGGCCTAGGTTTAAGAAATGGAAGGGAATTATTGCCAAAAGTTTTAATGAACATTTTTAAATACCATTTTTCTAGTAGCATTTCTAGCCAATTTATGTACAAAAAATGAACTCTATTTGGACATGAAGCTAAATGTTACAGTTCAAAAAGATATAAAAATATTCTTTCATATCAACTGGCATTAGCATCAGTGAAAAAAAAAAAAAACCAAAAAACACTTTAAACTTTACACCAATATACTTAGAAATAAAAGTTCTGTAACCATAGCAATTAATGTGATCCCAAAATGAAATGTTACCATTTTTGTTATACATAAGAAGGGAGTTTCTGAAGATTACATAGGAAACTGCTGTAGGTACCATGCAGTTTGGTTTGGTCATAAACTTTTCTTAAATAGAGGCAGTAGGATTCAAGATGACCATTGAGTGGAGACAGCATGTTGGCACCAAGTAACTTGCTTATCTTACTCGATACACCAGGGATCAAATACAACCAATAAGCCAACAAACTTGAGCTTTTATTCCAGTTATTTTTAAAGTGTTTTGAACAAGGATTTGGTTAAAAAATCTTGCACATTACCATCTCATCACTGATTTTATTTGTCAAAGTTTTTGTCTTTCCAAAGTCATCTGTCTGAAGACATCAACGTTTATCCAAAAAAAGATATTTGTATGTGCCATCATCACTTCCAGTCTAAACTGTTCCTTTTGAGTACAGGTCAAAGTTGCAGGAGCAGACTAAGCTATGTTTGTATGATAATCCTGGCTTTGAGTACTGCATTTTGGTATTACATCCTGTTTATTCTTAGCCACATGTCAGTGTCCACAAGGAAAGGGTTCCTAAGCATCACTGTTGCCCAGTGAAACCCAGCTGTTTGTCCGGCCTCAGAGCCTTTCTTCCTCTCCCATTTTCTCCTAGAATATGTTTTCTGGGACCAGCTGCATGGTGGTATTTCTAGGAATTTACTTCTTCCCTTTTGCACTTTGCATTCATTCCTGAGAAAAATGTTGAAGATCCACTAGTACAGCATAAAAAACCAGGCTTCAGCTGCTGGCAAGTGGTTCCAGGACTGGGACAAGGGATGCAGATTTTTGTGTAAGACTTTATCAGTGAAAATAGGATACCGCCTACTGAATCAATATCTTTTTCCAAACCCAAGATTAACATGCAGTGCAAATCCAGTCACATTAATCAGTCATCTTAACATGTTGTAATGCAGAGAAAGCATGAGATTTGCATAGATGTAATGAATACATGCATTCTGGCACTAGTGTTTTGAATTCTCAACCAGCTCTTATTTTTGTAAAGTTAGTATGGTCCTTTTGACCTTGCCCCACACATCCCTATGGCTGATATATAACCATTGGTCTTTACCAAGACCCAGATTGTCTCAGTGGGATTTCTTAGTGTTATTATTTTTACTTAAGCAGCCAATCAATTTGAGAGAAACACAATGTTATCACTGACTCTAGCAAGGAAGAACATTATTAAATGTCACTCTTTTATGATAATTGCATATAACATGGTATAAACCATTTTTTCAAACTAAAATAATTTTAAGAAGTTAAAGTAATTTAAGAACAAAAATCTTTTTCCATCTTCATACTGACTGATGGAATCTCAATAGTAGATTTTATTTCATAAGAAAATTCCATTTTTTTTAATTACTGAAAACAGCTTTCCAATTATACGTAAGACTCAGTTTTACAGAAAGAAAAAAATCTAAAAAATCATAAAAAAGCATATGAAAAGGTAGTTTGATTAATTTTGGATGGGACATAATTTTGAGGAAAGTAAGTAGGAATTTTTTAACTTTTCTGAAAATTATATGGTAATTTAATTCAAGGTAATTTGTTTTTCAGTTAGTATCTTCCAGAAACAGTAATTGCTTTTGTAACAACTGTTTAGCATAAAATGTTTACATAAAATCACACACAGAGAATATCTACCTGCAGATAACCTAATAGCATTTAATAGGTGTGACAATAGGTTAAGTATTTTCTTTCTATTGATGCAATGGAAAGCTTGATGGACACAATTCTTTTTTATGATTTTTGTCTTTCATGTTCCTAAATGTAATCTATTAGTGTCACCTGTTTTCTTTGGAAGACTGGAGAAAGCTTCCTATTGGTATGGAACTAGAGTTTGCAGGAATAATAGGTTGATAAAACTTGAAAATACAGCTTTAAATAATTTTTTTTTTTCAGTTGAAACTCAGCAAATGTTTTATCATTATCAAAATACTTTCAAAACCCAAATGAAATCAGAACACATAACTGTGATTTGTAAATAAGAAGAAACAGTTCTAGTCATAAGAATCTTATTCTCTAAATAGGTATGTGTACAGAATGTGACTATATAAGATGTGTAGAGTTTGGCCTCACAGTTTTAAAAGCGATAAATGTGTTATTAGGGGAAAACTGGGGGTACCCAAAGCAACACGTCCAGAAAGTGGTTGAATAGGAAATGCAGCAGCTGTTTTCTGAAAGTTAGGGAGTTGATTAGGGTCACACAGTGTAGGCATTTAAAGGTCACAGTCACTTTGCAAATATCAGTCCAAACTGATTAAACAACAGGTATGAGTGAAACTTGTTAAGTAGGAATTAAATTCATTTCCTGAATCTTGGCCTCTGTAATCCCCAAACCTTATCTGACTGCACTGGCAACTGCAAGGTATAACTAAATAGGTTATTAGTGCTCTGCTTAGGTGCCTGTGGATCTCAAATCATCAGCTTTATGAATCATGACCCACCTAAGGCATAAACCAGTGTGCAGATCTGCTGGCAGCTGATGCGGCTCATTGCTATAGTAAATTCCTGGCTTAGGGGTGCAGGGTATACAAAGCATGGTAATGCTTGTGATTTAGCTCTGTGCCTTTCTGTATGGCTCTGCATGTTGTCTTCTCCCTCAGGGCATCTCATGGCTTTTATGGCTTCCTTACAATTATGTTACAGTTGCCTTGAGTACAAAAGGAAAAATTATTCCGAAACCAGAGAAATATGTTCAGTTGAACTAAACCTGACTTGTTACCAGATAGTGCCAAAGTGAAAATTTCATGGTAATTCCAGAAAACACACTGAAAAATGTCAAAACAAACATTAGAAGGAGTTTGTTTCAAGACCTATTTGTGTGTACTGAAACCACAAATATTAATGCTAAATGTATTCTAGACACAAGGTTATTAACACAGCTAATGTAAAGACAAAAGAATTTTTTTTTCTTGGCTATTGTACCTATTAAAGGAAATCAATATTTCTAAAAAATTCAGGTAACTCAGAAGAATTAGAATGTTAGTTTAAATCTGCCTTTGTTAATTCTGGCTATTAAGTCTTTATAATTTGTTGCTCAAAATATTGATTTGTTTGTTACATCACATACGAAATCTGTATTGTCATTTCATCTCCTAATTATGAGCTGGATGTATCAGTATGGAGCAAAGTTAGTTCCCTCAATGTGCAATACATATGTGCCTGAAGGATTTCCACTGTATTATTTCTTTTCTAAGAATCATGAAATTAGGTTTTTAGGAGTTCAGACAGTCCCTAATTACTAACTTAATCTCTGCTTTTGTCATAAATGTAGGAAATAAAAACCCACCATGACTTAATGAGAAATGAATAAAAACTTTGAAACCTTTTGCATTTGATTTAAATAGCAGTGAAAATTGTTTAGGACTTGTATTCATCTCTGCAGCTCCTGCAATGGAGCTAAAGCTTTGTTCATTTAGAGGTGAAACTTTATTGTTCATGGCTGTTGGAAAGGCTAGAAATTAATAATCTTATAAAGTCATCTAAATGCTAAAATATTTAACCTTTCGAATGACTCCATATTTTTCTTGGCTTCAAGCAAGTGTGAGAGGTAGAAGGAACACTATATAAAACATTCATTTTATCTTGATTTTTATTGTACCTTTAGGCAGACCTTGCTCCTAAGTTTCTTATTTTACACTTATTAGCATGTCTTTAACTTTCAACATGAAGTATGCTAAGAGGGACAGTAGAGTAAAAATGCATTTACACTTGAGTAAAGTAAATGATTAGCTCCTTACTTATATGGCAATAAAAATGTGGCAGTAAATGTTAAAAAAATAATTAAGAAGTTATGTAAATAGAAATCTTGGTTTAAATATCTATTTGTACTCTCAGCAAGCTAATTTCACTTTAAAGTATCTTATACAATACAGAAAAGCATCCAGAATGGAGTGTAATTTTATCTGATGACAATTTTATGTTCTCTGCCGTATAATTTACAGCTTAATTTATATTACAAAAATATCAGAATGTTTTGAAATTTCACAAATGTCACTTTAAAGGTCAATATTTCATATTATTAAACTGCTTATGTAAATACTGTTCAAAGCAAAATGCCCCAAACTACTGGCTTCTGAATTCAATACATAAAGGATGAATTAGGTAGATGCCAGGGGCAAAAAACATGAAAGGGTGTTGCTGATTATGTAATAATATAGTCACGAGACATCTATTAGTAGAAGAATTATTGGATATCTGCTTGGTAGCTACTGAGAAAAAAGGAAAGAATTGTTGCCTATTATATTTGCAAAAATTTTAGGGGAAAAAAATGTAGTTGCAGTTTTATTTTTAGATATGTGTGGCTCTAAAGGGAAATAAAAATAATGCAGAAAGACATCTCCAGCTTTAGCCAATTCCATATACTGTAATATCTATAGACATATACAGCTTTCTTGCATGTGCAAGTTACTGTTTTTTTCTAACCAAGTGATCCCAATTTTAAGTCAGTCCTCACAATGATTAGATTGATGCTGATTTTAAGATTCCTCCATGAAAAGACTTTCAAGAATGGTAGTCCTGCATCATACAGGTAGTTGGAGAAGTTCACTAGATAGTCTCAAAAGTGGAGGCCGTTTTTGAGACTACCTAGGGAACCACAAGCTTAATTTTATCTCTATCTTTTAGTATTTCTTTTCCATATGTTTCCACAGAATTTAATTGGCATTGTAAGTAAAGATTAAAAATGTTATTAATGTATATAATCACATATTCTTAGCATGAAAAATAATCATAAAATCAGAAGAGATTTATTAAATTTGAAATGACACATTTCAACGTACTGTTATTTTTACAATCATAGTGATGCCTGTGATTTCCTAGGAGTGTCATTAGCTCAGCAAATGTTATCCAGATGCTACAATATAGTATTAATTATTTTCTAGGAAGATGATTCACACTCCATCATGTCCCACAGATGGGTGCAATATTCATAGTATTGGTTCCATATTTTTTTGTCACCAGTGATGTTTCTCTACCAAAACTGTATTTAGAACAAGATAAGCCTTGAGCTAGTTTCTGCAGTGCTTTTGGCTGCCACTACAGTTTAGGAGTAGCTTTCAATCTGAAAGGAATTTTAAGGGTTAAAATTAAGTAATCAATTACATTTTTAATGTTGTTCCATCCAGTAAAATCTGGCCCTAGAAGTTCTTATTAGATGTAAGGCATAAATCTCAAGTACAATACTTTGCACTTTTCAGGTCAGTGAGATCTTATATAGAGGTGGTTTTATTCCATTAACTCTTATTTTACACGTTGCTTAAAAATTCAGTGTTCTCCAATATAAAATTTTTTAACTTTATTTTTGTTCAGCAGATATGGGTCATACACTTTAATTCAGTCACTTCCCAAACCATTGTTTTTAAATTCTATTTTGTCAACTTATAAATGTGCTTTCATCACTTGAGCATTTAGGAGTTCAGGAAAAAAATTTTTTTCTTTTTTTTTTTTTTTTTTACTTAATATGATTTCTTGGCTGTGAGATTGTCATAGTCTGACTAAACCAGTACTGAAATTTATGTTTAGCAGACAATATAAGATGCTAGAATTAGAGATGAAAGTTGTAATCCTGAATGATTTGGGAAATAGATTCTTTAGGGTCTAAAAATCTTATGGTATAAATGTCATTTTATAATCTGTTAAGTTTCACATCTAACTACATAAATTTCTTGCTATTTCCTTTGATCTTTGCCATATAAATTAATGAGTACTTCCAACATTAGGAAAAATCAGAGAAAACTTCAACATTGCTAAAACTCTATCCTTTTTTTGTTCCAGTTCTTGTCTTGCTGATTGTCACCATGAGGAGACGGAAAAAAGAGCCCCTCATTTTTGATGAAGAGAGAGATATTAGAGAAAACATTGTCAGGTATGATGATGAGGGTGGTGGAGAAGAAGACACAGAGGCTTTTGACATGGCTGCCTTGAGGAACCTCAACATCATGCGAGACACCAAGACCAGAAGGGATGTGACACCTGAGATTCAGTTCTTGAGCAGACCAACTTTTAAAAGTATCCCCGATAATGTCATTTTTAGGGAATTTATCTGGGAAAGACTAAAGGAAGCTGACGTGGACCCCTGCGCGCCACCCTACGACTCCCTGCAGACGTACGCATTTGAGGGGAACGGCTCGGTGGCAGAGTCGCTCAGCTCTTTAGATTCCATCAGCTCAAACTCTGACCAGAACTACGATTACCTCAGTGACTGGGGCCCTCGTTTTAAAAGGCTTGCAGATATGTATGGGTCTGGACCAGACTGCTTATATTCCTAGCCTTGGAACCTTTCTCTGAAAATGCACTGAAGAATATTAAAACAGAAAACTCAACCTAACAGACTGAGGAAAGTTGTAAATATTTCCCCATTTTTTAAATTTTAGGTTTGCTTTTTTTTTCTTTTTTTGCCTTGGTGGAACATATCTTCATTAGGCTTGTCCTAGGGACTGCACTGACAACACAGAATATGAGCATTTGGTGGCATTTTTGATAAATGAAATGCTCAGCCACATTCAAATAGATAGCAACCCTCAAATACCTGCAGAAGCAACTCAAGAGTATGGTTAACTGTCACCTCAGTGAGCTGGTGATACTCTATAGAAGCCTTCACAATATTGCTATATCGAGTCTCTGTTTTAAGAAGAAATAAATTTTCAAATATTTAAATCAGTACAATATTACAGTAGATGGTATTTACACAAGCAAGGGTTTTTTAGCAAATTTTTCTTTACTGTGTGCATAGAGATTACTAGAACCAAAGCAGAAGAACTGATGAAAACAAACAAAAGTCCAAGAAATATTTGTTTTGTGTTTCTCCCTATTTGTTCTCAGAGCTATTTAATTAGAAATCACTGTAATTTTCTAGATAGTTTTTGAGAAATTATTGTTTGTACAAGAAATTCCACAGTGTGTCATCAATTTAGGCAGTAGCGTAAAATCCACATAAAATGATAAATATGGAGGTGTAATCTTATGGCTGGGAAGTTTTGTGATGCCCATATAGGTATAGAAAAGGTGTTGCTATCTATTTGCTATTTTTTATTCTCTCTTCTGATTTGTACAGGAGAATTTATCCTTTTTTATTATTGTTTGACATAAAGTTTTATATTTATTTTGGAGCTCCAATCTCCACTAAATTCAGGTCCATTTTACTGCCTCACGGTTTTAGACTTGTCAGAACATGCTGATTTTTCTAGAGTCTCAGATAAATGTAGGAAATGAAGCATGGAAGTGGAGAAATTACGGTAGGCAGCGCCACCCACCATTCATCCCACAGAAAGGAGAGCAGCTCCAAGGACATGCAATTGTTCTTCTGAGCCATTACAAAGTCTGAGACATTTAAAGAAAATATTTGTACATTGAATTTTTTGAAAGAAAACTACTGAGGTAGCTGGGAGTGTCTTTAATGCAAGTTTTAATTTTCAAAGTTAAACATGCTATATGCTTCAAGGACTGTAAACACCTTGCTTTTGTCCTTCCCCTTCTCTTTTGCTGCTGATGAATCACAGTAAAAGATTTTTCTTTCTTATGTTAAGCAATGTAATACTATTAACTTCAGAAGTCATCTTTAGATCCTGCTGCACATAAGTATTATTTCCCCAAGGTGTTAACTCACTACACATAATTTCTATGCTGGTTCAGGTGTGCCAAATCAGAAGGACAACTATTGTTGGTTAATATACTGTATGATTTTGAAGTAGGATTTCTTAGAATAAGACAACTTTTTTATGATTCTGACAATATTTATACTTCATCTTTCATGATTTATTACTAGATAATAAGGCATATATTCAAGTAAAATAGTGGAATTAGGTATTATTTCAGATTTTTTGTTTTAGATAAAGTGTAGATGAATTCCTAAATTAGAGTCTGTTCCTGCAAATTTCTTGCTTGTACCTAACTTGAAATAACTTGACCTGCCTGCAATTACTGAGAGGTACACACAATTGTTTACAGAACTCTGTTTGTGAACAGAAGGTGCTCCACAGAGGATGATGCTCACTATAAAAGTACTTCTTTCTGAGACAAGGATCCTTGTACTGAAATCCCAATGTATGAGTGATGTAAGGCTGAGGGATAAGAAATTATCATGAAGGCTTTGTAATTTTTACAGCCCAGCCTTATCAATTCAAAATGTGAAAGTGGCCTTCAGCTCCAACAGAAAAGGAAAAATAATTTTGATCATCTACAACATACTTAATTTGAGTTACATTTTAATAGACAATCATTGTTTCATAATTCAGTAGACTTGCTTCTAGTTGTATGAAATATATATATATAGGCATATATATATATGACAGATTTTGTAATGGAACGAAAAGATATCATCCATGACTTTTAGTCATACATGTAAGATTTTCAATAAAAATATTAAAAAACAGAAAAAAGAACCATGTGTATACAATTTAATAAGAGCAAGATATGCTGCAGAATTTAAGCAGATATTAAATCAGCAAGGTTCTGAGAGAACTGTTTTTCATTAATCTCCTTGTTCTTTGTGGGAAGATAATTCATGCATCTGGATTAAGATGTCAAAAATGCTGATTTAAGCACAAAACATTCCCAGGAAATTTAAATGTGGTTTAGAGTAAACAGCCCAATTTCCTTGAGTTTCCATCATCTGTATCTGTAAGAAACCAAAAAGCCTCCACTATTAGGAAACTATGTTAGGGTGGGATTTTTGGTGTTCTTCCTACGGAAAGATGTTTTATTCTGTTGCCATAAAACCTCTTGCATATATGTTTTCTGTTGCACAATTCTATTTTAATTAAGTTTGCTGTTATGTTCTACACACTCACCTAATGATTGAATTTTTGAAGTAAGAAAGGAAGGTGGAAATTCCTTATGTTTGATGACAGATATTACTATAGCATATACGTGAGAGTGTGCATAATGTACATACTATATAATGCTCATCAAAAATTACTATGACTAAAGGTTTTTACAGTTTGAAATCTGATTCAAATTCTTTTGTTGAGTCTTATTTATGTTGCATAGCTGGATGACATAAAGTATATTCTACTGCCTAAATAGTATAAAATGTAAAAATATATTTCCTCAGTCCTGGAAAGATAATGAAATTGCTTGTGCAAATTAATTAGAACAGCCCTTTAAAAAGACTTCCAATCATATTAATTTATTTAATATTCTGAAGAGTTTCAGTATCTAACAAGAGGCCACAAATCCTAGGTGATAATAAAATATGTCAAACATTACAATCACTCCCCTCTTGCACTGGAATAACATCTTTCCTTTTGCCATACAACAATTGAATAGGCTTATTTTAAATTGAGATTTCCAAGAATCTTGAAAAGTACACAGTTTTAAGAGTGCTACTAAAGTGCCCCTACATAAAACTAAGCTGTTTTAATACAGCTTAAGGTAAAGACTTTTTATTCCATTTTGATCAGTGTGAAATCTACTGTATTCAACAGAGTCAAATAATGGACTTATATTCTGACTTATATTCTTCATTCAAAAGAATAAACTTAGTGTACATACTCTAGGTTATATTCCCATTAAGACCTAGGACAGGTCATCCAAAACCTTCTAGTTCTGATGGCTGCTTAGTACAATCACTATAGGACTCATGAACTTTGATGATACCAACTGAAATTTCTCCTACTTTCTAAGAATTATTCTTTCTTTTATTTGTTGTTTTGAAAGGTAGAAGGACAATTAATCACAGTGTCCCTTTTCAGTTAAGGTCTTTTTAAAATTTTTTCCTATTTATGCTTCAGGTGCTAGCAATAATTAATAAAAAATGTTTCCCATCATTTTTTATTTTTGAAATTTTGGGTGAAAGCATGTCATAAAATACGAAATCGCAGCATCTTATTTTTATAGACAAATATTCTTGTATTATATAAAGAAAAGTCATAGTTTGTCATTCTGAGAAGGAAATAAATATAAATATAAATAAAGCATACAATTACATTGATTCTTAAGATCCTGAAAGATTTGAAAGGTGAACATAGTTACCTATATCAAATTTAGTATTACATTCTTGGTTGCAGTCCATCATGGAGATGATTTTAATTTTTTTACATATAAATTTTTTTGTCCACTTTAGAATCTATATGAAGAGTAATACTGCTTTGAGGCATCATTGTCCTCACCTCAATAGTGATAGAAGGGGTCAAGTATATTTTTACTGGTCTGTGATGCTAAAAGTGAATTGCTAAGGATAAAAATGTCATTTTGTTTATTTGATAGAAATGGGAGAGTTTACAAGATACCAAGAGCTCTACAAATGACTTTCATAACTATGCCATCCTTAAGTTTGCCAGATCTACATCTAAGGTTTTTAGATAGATCCTAAGGTATTTTTTCACTCCAGAATGATTCCTTCCACACCAAGAATTATTTTTCTGTCCATTTTTAATGCAGCTAAAAATGTATTTTGTTGTCCATTGATTTTTTTAAAAAGATTTCTTCTTTGACTTTTATTCTTTGAATCTGCATAACATATGCCCTTCTTTGTTAGCATAACATACCTTTCCTCACAAAAGAGGATAAAATCTTTCCCTGTGGTACATAAAAATCTGTGAAATCTTAGACCTTAGAATTGCCTACAGAAATATATTGGTTGAAAAATATTGATTTACCTCATCATTATATGACAAAAAATTGTAATGGAATCTTTATGTTAAGTCATATATATCTAATCAAACACAATGAAAGAAGAAATCAACATAAGAATTTTCTGTAAATCTGAAAAAAATCTTATTTGAAGCCACTGTGGTGTGTTGCAAACACTCCTTTTATGTGAACACATATTTAAACACTCCACTCACAAATAATTTCTTTTTTTAATACCTTTTTTTAGTCAGAGAGTATCTGGGAAAAAAGTAATCTTACTCTCAAAAACTTTGTTTTTACACATCAACAACTGAGGTAGAAAAATGTAATTTAGACTCAGGTAAAACTTTTAATATTTTCCCCACAATGAAAGCAAATTGGTATCATATTTTGACCCAAAGTGGTTTAAGAACTGTTAGAAGTGTTGCAAGGACTGTGATTTCTGTGAATTTTTTTAAAATGATTGAAATTCTTTTTCCTAGACATTATGTAAAGTTAAATAGAATTTAATATTTGGATAATTAACTAAGGTCATAGACCTGTTGTGCTGGATGCTTACCCACTACTAAAAAAAACCAAAACACGAAGATTTTACTTTCTTCTTCTATTCACTAGTATCTTGGTCACAGTCAGAATTTCATTGTCCACCAAAGCAAAGTCATGTTGAGTCTAAGTTGAACACAGTAGGTAATTAGATTTGTCTCTTCCTCAGAAAGGCTAAAAAAACATTCACCTTATCATTCTATTCACATATTCTTTTCTGATTATGTCTTGACTACCTAGGTCATTCTACCTGAGAGCTGTGAAGTTGTGGTTTGGGGCTTTTGAGAGGGGGGTGTTGTGTGAGGTTTTTTTGTTTGCTTACATTTTTGTTTATGTTAAAATTGGTATTCTTGCTGAAATGCTTATGTTTGAATGACCTTTCTCATTGAATAATTTGGGTTTGTTTTTCTTTGGTCAAAACCATACCGGCCATGTATATCCTAACTTTTCTTCTATTTTTTCTCCAAATCCACCTTTTTCTGTACTGTTAATAACAAAAAGAAAATCCTGAGGTGCTTCTCCTCTTTGATGTCAAGAGCCTATGAAGAAGAAGATAAACAGAGGATCAACAGACTGCAGTGAAACTAATCTGTCATTCTCTTGAAACACAAACTCACAAATTCCATAGTTAAGCTGCCATTAACATCATTCAAATAATGACATGGATCTAATGGATCTAATCTTTAAACCTTAATATATTCTAGTACTACTATCAGCAATTTTTATACATTTAATAAAATCCTATTTTAGAATTGTCAAGGTTTGTTACCTGTGACTCAGTTTCATCATAATTATTTATATCATGATCTTGAAGCACAGAAAAAGAAGGAAAAATTGCAAAGTAAAACAAGTACAAAATGCCCCTATGTGCACTGACATTTAATGCAGCATTTTAATTACAACTCTGCCTTAGTATTCCTCATACACTGATAGCTTTTCCTCTCTTTGAGACTAAGTACTAATAAATTAAGATGGTGTGATATCGAGCCAGATATTCAAGCCACATTAGACCATTTGAGTCTGACAAGAATATTCAGTCTGAATTTTAATGTCCTTCTTTTAATGTTCCTTAATGATCAGAACATCCTTTATTATTGTCATCAGACGGTTGAAATTTTATGGGGAAAGAAGTGTTTACTGATTCCCCCACAAAATGCTAGGCAAAACCTTGATCACATTGAAGTACTTGGCGGATGTCCCTATGGCTGTCCAGAGGTGTCTAGATTTATACATTGTTAGGGGAGATAGGTAAATGATCACTTACGTCATCAGGATGGGAGATTGCTGCTTTGAGTCAGATACCTTTTCTTTTTAGACAAGCTTTTCTACTGACTTTCCTGATTTGGAAGACACAATCTCTTAGAATGGTAACACAAGTAGCTTAGTAGGATGTTTTTAATGGTAAAAGCTCCTTACTTACTATCAGCATAGCACACATAATGTTGCTGTACTGAATAGTACTCTTGTTCATAAAGTTAATTTCTGTACACGTGCTAAANTATTATACTTTCCTCAGACTATGGGACCATCTGTAGCTTTACTGACATCAACGACTGCAGGTGAAATCCAAATTAACCATAACCTTCTTGTTTTGAAATATTTTGTCTTGCTGGTGCTTCAGATTTTGTTAAATTGCAGAAAAGGGCTGTAGCAAAAACAGCTGAGAGGTTAAAAGCATTAAGCTTTTTCCGGAGTTTTTAGTGTTTCATAGATGATTTAATGATGTGAAAAATAATGTTATACCAGTTACTACTGGAATACAATTTATTTTCTCATAATATTATTTCCATCCTTCGGAACACTATTTTACAACAGTCTGCAGTTCTTGGTCTGGCCTGGTCTCATCTTATTATTCAAACATAAAGAAAGAGTTACTAAGGGGAAACATTAAACACATAAGTGATAAACTTAACAAGAAATTTTCAATTGGTCAAGACATTAAGTTTTTCTGTTTTAGGTGTGAGGAACACATGAATAAATGTCTCATAAAACATACATTATTGATTCTGTCTGTATATTTGTTCATGTTTTTTCCCTCTCATTTCTAGTAGTTTGTGACTTGATTTATCTTTCAGTGGAAATTAGTATGTACAAAATAAGATAATATGAAAAAATGATACTTAGTAGTAGCTGATCATGAAAAATAGATTGATATAGTATATATGACCCTTTTTTATTTCTATAGATTAGCACGGGTCAATATATTTTATTGGGATTCAGAGATTAATGTAGACCAACTTGGCTCATGGTCAAAGCACCCCATGAAGGAATTTTAATTCAAATAGCTACTATAAAATGTGGAGTTATTTAAATATGCAGAAGCCACTGTTCCTTGGAAATAAACAGAGGTAACCAACAATCCATACTTCTTTTCTTTCTGGGAACAGGTAGATAAATGCAGAGAAGTCAAAAAGGGCAAGGCCTTCGAATTTAACACCTGTAGCGAATATGGATAAGAATCCAATTGACTTCAACTGAAAGCCAGATAGAAACCCAGGACACGTTTTTCAATGGCATTCACTCTAACCAGTATAATTTAGACAATTAGCGTCATCTGTATCAAGAGTTTTTTTACTTTGGTTTGGGCTCTGTGTGCTACAAAAAACACAACTTCAGAAACTGTAAAGATTTATGTTGCCTTCAGGTCAATTTTGCATTCATGAAGAAGTAAAGCAAATACAGACCAAGGCTTGGGTGACTGGCAGTCCGGAAGTCTGGGGTCATCTACAAAAGACTGACAGTATGGGGAGGCCATGGTGAATGTCACATGAAAAGGAAGATTTCCTCAAACCCCTTGTGCGTGATTTGTGTGTCAGGGTGTCAGGAAAGCCAAGATCCTTGTGCCCAACCAGTTTGTCAGTATTCCGTTATGGGGACTCTCCACTGAGCAGTCCCCTGGAAAAGGTGAGAAGTTCAACTAACGTACTTGTTCAAGGACACACACCAACAGCATGAGAGAGACCCCTCTCAGGTCACCACAGTCAAGAGTGTTATCCACTCACTGCTGGTGACTGCTAGGGCCCTTGGAGGACTCACTTGAACAATTTACAGAATAAAATTATTAGAAAATTGTGACCGGTTAAGGTACAAGATTGCTGGTGATAGTATTCAACTGCAAAAAAATTCCCTAAAAATGTTAGCTAGAGATAATAATTCAGTGTGCAAAGAGTAGGGTTCTTACCTGATAGAAATCTTCATGGGAAAGGAGACATGTTCAACTTGATCCTGGCAGTTATCATGGAGTCTTCCCTAACCTTTCCAATTATTAACTTACTTTTATAATATTTCTTTGTGGTGGAGCTTGAGTGACTCTAGGCATACATCATGGTCAGAGATACCATGATATGCCCTGGCTTATACCCTGGCAAACAGTAGCTTTGGGATGGAGGCAAGGATCAGTATTACATCTGAGGTAACCTTGGGATGGAGATGGGAGGCAGTATTAGATATGACGACAGTGATTTCACCCTGTATCTGGTTCAGCAGCAAGGCATCTTTTTTTATCTCTCTTAATAGGTAGCCAGTATGTGGCTTATCAGATAAAAAGTATCACTTGAGTTCCCTCCTCTTCAAGGATTTCAACTGACCTTGGTCACCATTTCTCCACTCTTCTTCACCATCAGTTTTATCCCTCCCTTCACATATATTGTGTGTGGGAAATCAGGTATGTTGACCACATTCCATTCAAGGAACAGCAACTGTATTTCCCCCCTATTCTTTCCCTATTGTTATAACTTCCTCGTTTTCTTTTTTTTTGCCTCAGTCTTTTCCCTGCAGTGAATGACAATGTCTTGCTGCCTCACTCTTCAACCTTCCACTGCTCATCTCTTTCTCTAGCTGGTATTTCCTAGAGGAGAATTGTAACTTTGTGAATTCCCTGTGTATGATGGTTCATATCACTGATCACAGATGTTGATTAAACCATAAAAACAGAACAGCAATTCTGATGTTACTCTTACTGCTAATAACAATGCCTCTGTCAAAAAGAGACTATGTTGGTCTAGGAATCAGAATATCAAGTTATCTGCCCAGCTTTGTCAGTGTTTTCATTTGTGGCACTGGTTGGTCCATCTTTGTCACTTGTTGACAAACAGACCTGAAGAGGAACAGAGCACTTTCAATATTTTGGAGAATGAATATAATATGGCAACATCCATGTAACTGTTTATTTGGGTTTTGCGAGTTTATTTCATTCCTGACATAAGTTTGGAGTAAACTATTCCATAGACAATGTCAGCAACAATGTAATTTCAATGAAGTGTAGAGGATGGCTAGGAAGCTTCAGAAAGCAACAAGCAGTCCTGAAAATTATTTGGCATTAAGAAGGCATACAATTGCAATGTGATAGTCATACCAATGGGATGGAATGTAGAGGGAAAAAAACCAAGCAAAACCAATCCAAACCACTTAAAAAAAAAAAAAAAATCCTGCAAAATGGCTCTGAAAACTTTAATTTCATACATTTTATGATTCATAGAGTTTCAAAGAAAGAGTCATTAAATTAATTTGCCTAGACATTCTGTCTTTGAAGTAAGTATTCTCTCAAATTTGCAATGAAACAGTATCATACAAATATTTTGGAGGACTAGTATACATTGTACTGAAGTAAAAGGAAGCTACATATCCTTCTGTTGAGTACATAAGGAGGTAAAGCAAATACTTGATTGATGTTTTAATATGAAAGAAGACATATTTGCAAGTAACCAGAAAGGTTTTGAGAATGTATTTTCTCCTCAGCTAACTTATTTCCACAGCTGAAGCTTGTTAATACCCAATCCTAAAGTAAAATCTATCTTTAAAACCTTATGGTTTTACTAATATGAGACTAAAAAATAAAAAGTTTGTTTACATGAAAGCTCCATCTGAGGAGGGATAATTAATTCATCTTGCTTGCTATTTAATCATAAGAAAACCCAATGGCTCTATAAATTTGAAAATCTGTCCTCACTTTGGAAATAAAAAATTAAAGAAATTAAAGGCTCCCTTACTAGCAAGCTTTATTGGCAAAGAAATATGTGAGAAAAGCTAATGGCCTTGAACAGACTACCTCACCAAATGATATCTCTAAGATTAATCTGCCATGTGCCTAAGGAATCACCAGGTTGGAAAAACAAAATCAGTACTCTGTCGGAAAACAAAAGTGGAGGCAGTTCAGGTAAGCTCTTACCGACTTCAGTAGGAAAACAAATTTTGATCTATCACTTTATTTCTGTAATTTCTTGGTGAATGGAAATTATATAAACCAATTGATACAGAAGAAATTAACACATTATTAGGTTTAAAGGTGACCATACTGTCCAAAAATAATGTGTGAAATAATTCATCAAGATTCAGGCCAATAAATCTGGACTGCTTATAGTTTTTCTGAGTGAATTAAAAAGGATGCCAGTAGTCTGACAGCAAAACAATTTTTTTAAATTTTTTAAAAACTATTTTTTAAAAAAAAACGTTTATATAAGAGATCTCACAGAACATGTGTTCTGCTGTTGGTTTTCAACATATTTAAGAGAAAAAAATAAAAACAATACTCAGAGAAGTATGAGTTCCAAGTTCTCAAAGAGGATTTTTTGTAACTAGAGTAGTTATTGTATTTGCCTTCTGGTAGTTCAGATTTTGTACAATATAGTGGTAATTATTTGATACTATATTTGGTACTAGAGCAGCAGTGAGCTGATCTAGAGAACAATACAGTTTTCAGCATATTCAGCCTCAGAATTTTAGAGGTATTTAAGCACATGATCAATGACAGTGGGGCAGCTAAAGACCTCTTAAGGGCCATGATCAGAACTGAAACCTCATTTTCCAAATTCCCCAGCGACCAGGCATCTGAGGACAGCAGCCTTTAGACAGTGGAATGAGACAAAAGTCTTGACCTTAGGAAATCTATAGTAAGAAATAATGGTCATATATATGTGATATATATCACATATATATATATGTGATGTTTTCTTATTGTATTGAAAGTGATCATACCAGTCTTTCATTTACAAATAACCAAAGCATTGCATGAATCTTTACCAGCATAATTCACATTAAAACTCTGTAAGATAAATTCTTAAGAAAGTCTCCTTAATTATTCTTGGGAATATTTGGCATTTAAAAAATAAATCTTTAATAATTTCTAAATATCTGTGCCTTCTTTCTCTAGGTATTGTTTGGCCAGATTTTAGTAACAGGAGGTCTACAGGGTTTGCTTCTGTGAGAAGCTGACAGAAATTTCCTCAAAGTTAGTCCATCAAAGCCAATGCCATATGGCTCCAAGATGGATGTGCCACTGGCTGAGGTCAAGATAATCAGAAACGGTGNTTGTATAGACACCAAAGATCATTGGAGAAGGAGGGAGGTGGTGCTCCAGTGCTGAAGCTGAGATTCCCCTGCAGCCTGTGGTGAAACTATAGTGAAGCAGCTGTCTCCCTGCAGTCCACAGAATAGGAGATTTCCTGGCAGGACTTGTGATCTGAGAGGAATCCATGCTGGAGCAGGGTGTGCCTGTAGGATTGTACTCTGTGGAAATGGACCTACTCTTCATCAGTTCACAAAGAACTGTAGCCTGTGAGAAGGATTTATACTGGAGAAGTTTATGGAGAAAGATTTCTCTCCCCAAGCAGCAGCAGAAAGAATGTGTGATGAACTGACCATAACCTACATTACCTGTTTCCCTGCACCACTGGGTGAGATGAAGTAGAGCTCGGAAGGAGGAAGGGTGGGGGAAAGGTGTTCTTAAGCTTTATTTTACTTGTCATTTTCCTGCTCTGATTTTTTTGCCAATAAATTCCATTAATATAACCAGGATGATTCTGCTTTGTCCATGATTGTAACCAGTGAGTGAATCCCAGTCCTTAACTCATGAACTTTTTCCTGTATTTTCTCTCCTCTGTCCAGTTTTGGATGTGAGTGATAGAACAGCTTTGGTGAACACCTTGCATCCAGATAGCATTAAACCAATGCATTCCATATGTTGGATGAAGAACCACGCATCAATAAGGGTCTTTTTTTTACTATTTAGTATTGTATAAAATCTAATTTTTTGACAATATGAACAGAAGCATAAATCAGAGTATCTGGTGTTTAGAAGGTTAGCAAACTAGGTATGCTTAGGATAAAACTGTAACAGCTCCTGAAACAACTTATTATTCTTACCTTTTTTAAATGCTTTTTATATAAGTGAGATCTTACTGACATTTGTATTACAAGACAGACAGCAAATGTAACAGGTTTTATACATATTGTCCAAGGACATAGAGAAGTGTTATTTACACCTAATTGAGTGTGTACATGACAACATGATGTCAGGTTAAAAGGATGCAACTTTAACCAGCATAGAAACAGCACATCTTGTTTACAACGGAGTGTATTCATCAGAGTGCTGTTAAGTATGAATTATTAAACTTGGAACACTTCAGAAAATGTAATTGAATGAAAGAATAAACATAAATTATAGTCTGCAAGAAAATAATGTTAACCTTCTATTTCTAAAATATACATAAAGTATAATACTAACATACAATTTAAAGGTCAATTAACAACGATAGTAGACCAGTTTTATGGAGGTTAACCATGTTGGGAGCTTGAAAATAAATGACTTGAAAATAAATGATTTTCCAAACTTCT
>VZTB01004154.1:2782-18334 GCA_013397245.1 Thryothorus ludovicianus
CTTAGCAAGGTCTCTATAAACACATCTGCCTTTGAAACCTCTACAAAAGCACAAGTGAAATTCCAGAGATAAACAAACACAAACCCCCTTTTAATTAAGCACTGTGCCTCTCTGTGGGGGGTGACAGAGTGAGCAGATGCAGGGGGATTGCCAATTAAGATACAACTTCTTTGATGGGAAGGGTACAGCCGTACACAGGAGGAAAAAGGAGAGGAACTTGCCATCCAAGTCATTATTTTAATTGGCTGCGCAGGAAAAATTATGCATTCCCCACATTCGGTGCTGCCAAAAAAGTATTACTGATCCAAAATACTGAAGAGCCATCAAAACACGTCCTAAGCTGCTTGTGCCATGTTGTTACTAAAGTTACCTGTGCACCTCACTCATCCTGCTCGAGAGGGCTGTAACACAGGGAGATAATTCTCAGGGTTAATTAGACAAAGGAACAGACAACCCTTGGATTTAATTTTCTGTTATTGATCATTATTACTCACTAAACACCAGGCATGCTTAGCAAAAACATCTTGAAGGGAATGCACAGTTATTTCTAGCTTAAATCAGTTCAAAAAGCAACAACAAAAAAATTATAACCCATGCAAATAGCTAAAATAAAGTCTTGAAAATTGCATGAGCGAGGATGCAAACAGAAAGTGAACCAGAGGATGGACTGATGATCTGCATAACTTTCATTGATTTGATATCCCAATATTTTTGGTGTGCTGACTTTTCTATGATCCTAATGACAATGTGTTATTCTCTCAGCTTTGCTACAAAGCTGCATGTTAACTTTCACTTCTATTTCTATCTGGTTTTAATGCAAATAAGCTTTCACATGGCTTGTTCCACGCCTTTGTACCCCTTGGGGAGGGAAAATAAAGAGGCAGGAAACAGAAAGGGCTTGCTCAGTTTGCAGCCTGCTCAGGAATCTTGATTTTTGCTCCTCACACACTTGTGTCTCCACCACAGAGGACAGAGCCCTATGCAGGGGAAAATTCAGGCACAGGAACCCTGAGCTGCTTTATCTGAGCCTCCTTCCCCTGAACATGATGGCTCTGTCATCCAGGCCCATGGAAACACAAAAGAAGATTGGGATTTCACTATCTCTACTCAAAATAAATGAGCATGACAGAAATGAGTGCTTGTCTTAGCAAACAGAAGAAGAGCTCAGCTGCCACTGAGAATGGGATACCCAGAAATGTGTTCCTGCCTTGGGAATAGAGCCCAGGCTCCAGAGGCAGGCTGGGGCACAGGAGCTACACCCTTCTGGGTCTCTCCAGCTGGCAAGCCAGAAACAACAGCATTATGAAATTTCAGTCATAAACAGCAAAAACAATTCTGGCTTTTATAGAAGGATAAAAATAGTCCATTAAAATAAAAAAAAAAAGAAAAGAAAAGAAACCAACCCCATATCTTTCTCCATTTCCTTCTCTCTGGGAAGTGTCTCAATGCCACCAGCAAGACAAAAAAAGACAAAAATAATAGGAAACTCCTGTGATACTCTTCCTTCCTTCCTCCAGCTGCTTTACCTGAGGCAAAGGCTCTGTTTTACCCTTTGGGGCTTCTTGCAATCACTGCCCCCAATGCACTGGGGACTTCTCTTCAATGCACAATCAACACTGGATGTCCAGAGATCCCCAACCCCTCTCAAATCCTAACACTACAGAGAGTTCTGCAGCATCCTCACACCAAAAGTTTCCCCCATCTCTCTCCCACATCATCTATGTACACCACTAATGCAGAGCTGCCACAATGCTTACAAAAATACACTGAGATTGGAGCAGCTTAATAGCATTACCATGCTTGATTATGAATCAGAATGGAATGCCTGAAAATAAAGAAATTAAGCATATTTAATTTATGAGTGAAAAGGTGATGGAAAATAATTACAGCTAGGTAATTCCTGCACATGTACATCTCCTGTGACAGGGCTCCCTCACCAAGCAGAGTTCCAGTGTCTGAAAAATCAAAGCCAGACCCACCAAGGCTGAAAATGGAAACAAGATGTAATTTTTCAATAAAGAAGGATGTGCTTCCATTCTCAGTTTCCTTAGGTATATTTTCCACCACTTGACTCTACTATCCATATCCATTATCACCTACTAGATAATTTTCAAAAAGAAAAAAAATAAAAACAAGTAATCAAGAAACAGTAAAAGGCAAGCAGAGAGGAGAGGTGGAGAATCAATTCAATCTAGGCAGCTAATTTAAACATTAAGTCAAGAAACTCAATTCCTCACATAGTCAAGAGGAGAGAATCAGGCTCTAAATTCAGAGCTTTGAATCACCCTGTAGCATCTCTGGTGACTGTATGTGGCTTTGAGGCTCCCAAATTAGATATCTGAACTAGGATGTGTCTACAGCTATTGGCCATGCTGCTCAGTAAATGTTGGAGGGATTTGGACACCTAATACCAATTTGAATTCCTGCTTAACTGTAGTGACAACAGTCTCAAACAGTTTTGTCCCATTTCTGGAGAGGACAATGCTGTTATGAAACTACACAATATCCTGAACCGTCTACAAGCATAAATTACACATTTACTACCTGCAGCACACTATATTCATATACTTCATCTTTCAGCCTCTAAAAATGACACAAAGATACATATTTGCCATAAACATGAACAAAGCAAACTTCATGCTGACAAGATGTATACAAACAAAACCAGAGAACTTGTTTTAAGGATAACATCAATGCAAATCACATTGTAAAAAACAGTCATCAATCAGATTTCATAATTCCTTGGCATGCCTATCCTTTGCAACAACTCTTGTATTACTGTAAAATTAAAAAGAAAGCAAATATCAAATTCTTACCTCTCCCCAACTAACAAACACTCTCAGTTCTTGAGAAAAGGTATTAAAGCTCTGAACTTGCAGGTAACTCTCACTGGACTTTTATCTGGTGCAGTATATTGTCACAAAGCACAAAATCAGGTTGGGCTCACATTATCTGTAATGAGACAGACACTCCTTCATTTTAACAAGGTACCACTGCCAATACCAGCCCTGCTGTGTGAAAAACCTGAGGCAAGGACTTTTTATTCTTACAAGAGCAATGAAACCCAGTGACATCAGATGTGATGGAAGGCACCTTCCAGCACCTGGCACACAGTGAATATTCATGCAGCACCTTCAGAAAGCAGCTGACATCCCACACACCTCATGCCAAGGCAGCTGCCAGGGCACTGCCCAGCCCTGCCAACAGGTGAGCAGGGCAGCCTGGAACAAGAAACTGCTCACACCCATGAGGCCATCAGCCCCACACACCTCAAACTGGGAAATCAAGGCATTCCAACCATGCAAATCAGTTCAGTGGTTTCCCCCCACTGAAACATTTAAATTTTTCTGTAAGACATCACAAGTCTGAGGAAGGAAAGCTGGAGGGTTTCTTCACACACAGATGCTGATGCTCCTCGGACCTGTCACACCTTTCCAAGTCACTGCAGCACCATGAACTGTCTGCACAAGGAACCCTGCTAACCCAAAGTGGGCTCTCTCAATCCCCATGAATGGAGCAGCAGCAATCTCCTCTCAGCTCCAGACCTTCTCAGAAGCAGGTGAGCTGCTTCTCTTGTTTCTCTTTAACTCCCCTCACTCAAGAATGAGTCACACTTCAGGCCTTGTTTCCACTTTCCCTTTGTATTTCCACTCTCTGTACAAAGGGACAATGAAACCAGTGGTCACAGGTATGGGGGATCATGAAGTACAGCACTGGGACAAGAAGTTAGCTCTGAAATTAAACAGAGCAGGCCAATATTGGCTGGCTAGAGGCATAAATAGTGCACTGACAATTGCAGGTTCATCTGTATCTTGAGCTCAGCTGAGCTTCTTGTGATCCACAAGATCTGCTAAGTTTCTTTCCATCTTTCTATCTTTGAGAGTCCTCTTTAAACAAACCCATGACTCTCTCTGAGGTGCTGAGAGAAAACAAAAGGGCAGATACGATCTTGCTCAAGCAACATTGTAGGAACGCTGTGTGGAAGAAAAAAGAAATGATCTTTTGCTGGCACCAGGTTAAAGCCTATGTGATTGGAAAGATGCCCCATGGAGCAGCCAACTTTTTGGAATAAACCCAGGCTTGAATTTCAGGTACTGCAAGACATGAGGAGCATTGTCACTGGGCACCAACAGTGACCTGGCACAGCAAGGAGTGGCCAGAGCCACCCTCCCAGTTTTGGGGACACAGCACAAGGGCAGAATGCAGTTTGCACTTGTAAACAACTCCTGCCACCAAGAGCATGTCAAAGAACATGCTGAGCTGCTGTCACACTCTGGGCTCTGCCTTCTCGGGACTAAATGACTGGAACTGTGGAGATTTTATTTCTTTCAGGTGCCACAACCTTAAAATGGCTCAGGACTGAGAGCACAGCTGCTCCATGAATGACAAAAGCTTCTTCACTTTTCACTGCAAGCGAAGCACAGCAAATCCCAGATAAAATGGAAGGAAGAACAACAAAATTAAGTGGAAATATCATTTAATTTTATGTCCGGGTCCTCCGCTGAGTGGTGGTTTCAATTTTATCACAAGATTTTGAGGCTATTACAGGAGCCTCAAAAACTGCTCTCTCACAAAACAGATAGCCCAGGTTTCACCATTAGGAGGACAGTACATTGATCTACAACAAATGACCCTTTTAAGTACAAGGTCACTGTAGTGGACCAGAGAGAAAATCCTTGATGAAACAAAACTTGGAGGCCATGCTGATCTACACCTGAGAGTCGTGTAACCATGGTTAGGGATTTTCCCTAACCTTTGGTGAACAAGATGACAATTTAGTGAGTAAATGCTTTCTGCTGCCACAGTGGACAGGACTGACAGCTCCCTTAGCCCTGGCACGTGAGGTCACGGGTACCTGCTGCAATCTGGGGCTCCAGGAGAGACCAACAGTGCAAAACAAAAAAGAATCTGGAATGCCAGCCAGCCTTTCTCCAGGTGGGTATTTACAAGGGCTGTAGCTTCTCATTACAAGGCTTCACATATATATTTCAGATTCTCCTGCTGAGAATACAGATAAGCTTCTAACATTAAATTTTCTATAAAACAGAGTCACAATACAAGGCTAGTGACAAATGCTGGCATCAGAAGCCTGCAGTAATGGCATTCTGTTAGGGTTTTGTAGAGCAATGAACACAGACAGACTAAAACAAAACTATCTTCCCAACTTGTAAATTTATTTCTGGAACGTTTAAAATGTGAAATTAAAGCTCCTTTTGTGGGCACACAGACAGCCCTATGTCTTGATAATTGTAAATACAAGAAAAGCTTTAAACTGTAATACAGCATTTGGTTTCAGTCAACATTAGTTCTAGTGTTTGATTTATTCCTTGCAATAAATAGATTAAAGCTTATTACCATTGATAAAGTCGATCTTGTAAACCCCGGGGCGCCGCTTTGAAAATGTTCATGGTGAAATTTGGCAATGTCATGCAGTGTAACGTGATAACACTGTGGTGATGTGGCAGTGATGCCCATGCCTTGCTTCCACGATTTCTGATTCTGACCCCACAACTAAACCTTCCAAAAAACACAATACCTACAAAATATCACACAAAAAACATACTCAGCTTCCTTCATTGTCTTCCCACAGCTGAACATTTCATTAAAAAGCCAAATGCTCAAAAAGATACAGACCACTGAGTTTAACTTCAATACAAGAAGAGTTGATAGAAAATATAATAAAGAATTGAACAAGCGGGTGCATTATATAGCTGGAAAGAGTCAGATATTTTGCAGAGAACAGTCATGCACAACAGATCTGTCAGAATTCCCTGAAGGAGTCAACAGGCACGGGAATGAGAGGACATGGTCTGCAGGGACATGCAGGTGGCTGAAGCAGGACACAGGGCTTTCCCCAAACCCTTCAGCAGAGTCTCAAGGAATCACAAGAAGAGGCTAAAAAAAGGTAGGCTGTGGTGGGATAGAAAATAAAGGCATCTTCTGGATCATCAACTGAAATAAAGGAAATAAAAGAAACAGCAAATCTTTTATCACAACAATGAGAGGCTGTTAACACATCACCTCAGCATGTGTGCTAAAACCTGTGCTGGTCCCAGTACATGTTACTGGTCTGAGAAGGGGGCAGGGAGACAATGAAATTCCAGACTACTGAGAGGACAGAACAATTAGGAGTAGGCAAAATTACAACTGACGTGAAAGCTGCAGAAGAGTCTCAAGACACTGTGACTGGACAGCAAAATGACAGCATAAATTAAATGTTAATAAATGCAAAATATTGCTGTGAAATAAAGGAGTATTACTGTCCACATAGACTGACAGGCTCTGAATTAGCTGTTCTAATGCAGAAAAGAGATGTAGTCATTACAGACAGCTTTCTGGAAACATCAGCTCAGCAGCAACTCAAAAATATTAAGCAAATAATTTTGCAACTTCTAGGGAAAGGTATCAAGGCTGAAAAACAAAATACCATGTTAGAAACTCATTATTTATCTGCATTTTAAAAATGCATCTATTTCTGCTTATGTCATCTTTAAAAGGAAACGTATGAAGACATGCAGATGTGATGGATCAGAAGACCAAAATTATTTCTGAATAGTGAAAAGCTTCACTTTGCTAAGAATGCATCAGAAGCAGGAGTACACTGGGGCTCTACAGCTTGGAGAAGAGCCAACCCAGCCAGGTGTGATCCATACCACACACAGGATGCTGGGCTACACGAGCCTTTTGTCTGACCACCTGCATTGTTCTGATTTTCTTGTGAGCTAGAACACAAAGGATGATTTCTACTTCCCTGTGAAAAGTTAGCAGGAAAAGCCAGGGCATGTTTGGATAAATTGTATTAATTGGGCTGCGATCTGCAAGAGACTTCTCTCATTTCCATCTGCCCTGGAAGCAAAGGTATCTAATAGGACATTGACCATTCTGCTCACAATGTGCTATAAAATTTTACCTTTGGTCTTATTAGGGTAACAAATGGGAAATCTCATACAAGGCTTGAAATTATGAAGTAGATTAGACTGAAATTGCTTCATAAGTTAGAGAAGAAAAACACCCTCCAGAGCCATCTCCTACCCCAGAAAGGACACGTTCAAGCCAGCTGAACACTGTATTTTCTATTTCCATATGAAAAGCTACACATTCTGGTTTTCTTCCTTCACAAGCTGAGGGGAAAAAACACTTTTGTGTCTAAAGAGTATACACAGGGAGTACTGAGCACAGCACTGAACAGCTAAAGTACCAGGTGATAAATACAGGTTGGGCTAGGTCCAATAGATAATTCATGCTGTTGTAACCCAAAGATTCAGGTCCAAACTAGATGAAAAGACAAATTCAAGCAGATGAGAAGCTTCCCATAAGTGAAGGAATAAAGAAGGGCCCAAAAAAGTATTTTGACCCCCAGAAGAACACTCTTGGTTCAAGAAGCACATGAAGACCAAGAGGTTTTGTGTCATTAATGATAAAACAGCCTTTTCCCACCTGAAAATCAAATCTTCTTTTCCTGGATAAACAATAGTCAAGGATAGAGCCAGCCACCTGAGGCAGCTGCTCTGTTACATCAGTAACACACTCATATCTTGGGCCTATCCCTAAAAGCCTAATTTCCATCCCTATAATAGATTTTCACACCATGTTCATGAGTAACCAACCACCAGCTGCCCAGGATATAAAATTTGCAGAAATCATTTTTGACTTAGTTCTTGAATCTCCCCATTGCTCTTAAAGCCTCTCCCTCTCTGTGAACCAAAAATACAGCAGAATGACAAAAAACTTGGCTGTCTGGACGTTCTGATGCTGAGAAAATTCCTGCCTAGAAACTATTAATTCACAAAATCATGTAAGGAAACTTCTGCTGTTTACAAAGCTTCCATGCTTTGTACTATTTTTCCAAAGATTCAGCTATTCCCACAAACACCAGTTCTGCCTCACGGGCACTATCCCACTTCACCCTTTCAGTGAAGGCAGTTCACAAAAGTGCTGCTGAAAATAAGAACAATGGAGAAGTTTAAGTGCACCATTTTTCAATATCTGACTCAACTATAATAACTATAATATCCTGCATGTCAGTAATAAGACAACTGTTAAACATGATACTTAAAATCATTCACCTCTGACTTTCACAAAGCTCTTTCGGGAAATACCTGTTTCCAGAAAACTTCATTACTGTAGCACTCAGGAATCAGTCTGTAGGTGTTTTTCCCTAAACCAATAAAATACCCACCTTCAAGATTACATTCAAACAGAAAAATTAAACGTGCAATGGTGTATAACATCAGCCTACAAAAGGGCCACATCTGCCAGATCCACCAGCCTGGGCAGAGGAATTTAGAAGTACCTGTTGCTCAGCAGGCAGAAATCCACTGCTGAAGTCAGACAGAAAGAAGAGGAACAAAGGGGGGAAAACAAAGAAAAAATATCTAACAAATTTAATTTTCAGACAATTCAATCAACACTTCAAATCTTTTATTCACACCTTCAAAAACCATCATCTGTAGGTAATTAATTACTGCATGCCTGACTTCACTCTCAGCATTTTCACTGGCACCAGTGGCAGCAGGATTGGCCTATTCCCTATTAGATAACTCCAACCAGTAACTGGCTCTTGAATATCTCGTGCAGATCTAATATCTCCTTTTAAGTATCCATTACTGGCAGAGCATGAAATCATCAACCTACCAAAGCACTGCAGTTTCATCATTACCCCCCCAAAATTAATCACGTTTCAGTACATGCAAGGCAAGCCTTTTGCAGCACACTGGTAAGAAGGAACAGATAAAAGTTGATTTCCCAGTGTCCATACTGAAACAGTAATGCAGCTAATGATTTCCTGCAAACCACTAGTGAAAGCTCTGTGAAAAAACTGCAAAATAATTCAGCTCTTCAGGAGCAACGTGTAAGCAAAAAACTGAGCTGTACCCTGTGAGGGCTATGATTCTTCTGTGGTCTCACAGAAGAAAAAGTAGTCATGTTAAATAAGGTGAATTCTTGCTTTAAAGTTTATTTTGGCTTCACTTCTTCAAGAAGTCATGTATACTAAAAAATAAAATTTTAAAGTTGCCGTATCTGTGACCTTGGTAAGGTAAAACTGCTGAAATTCAGGGTTACTGTTTTACCTGAGCATGACAGTAACAACAGTGAATTTTATCCTCCTTCAGACAGACAGTACAAGGCAGAAAATCCACTTACATCCCATTTACAGCCATAAAATAAGTTGCAAGAGGAGCGAGGCTCCCCATGCTGACACCCAGAAAAAAAGTTTGTGCTTTCTGCATAAACGATTTTGTACTTCAAATACAAACAGAGACAACAGCAGGTTGTTTTGTAAGCCATGGAAAGGCTCTCACACCCCAAGCCATGGCTATGCATTTTCTACCTGAACAGCTCTCCCTTCAGCTGAAGGTTCACTGCCTGGCTCCACTATCAGATGTCACACTTGCAAAAGCCCAAAAAGTCAGAATAAAAGCTGGGGCGTTGCTGCAATGCACAGTTTTGAAAGACTTCAAAAAGTTACTGGAGCAAGACAAACTGCACAAGATTCTTCCAGAGGAAGCCAGGCCAGCAGCAGCTCAGAGAGGCTGCCAGTTAATTAGCTGTTTGCTATGTAGAAAAGAGGCTGCAGGAAGCGCCCAGTGCTGCATCCTCATTTGTGCTTCTCTCTGATCCCTACAGCAGCAACTCAGTCCCGAGTGAAGCAGAGCTCATTATCCAGCAGAGACAAACTCTCCTGAGCAGAGAGGTGTTTCTTGGGCTGTTAAACAGCATCAGCTCCCTCTGGTCACCCCTCTGCCTGCCCTGAGCAGAGCACGAGAACTCCATGCGGGTAAGGCCTGGCACAGCTTGGCTGGAATCAGGGATGGAGGCTGGTCTCTAGCAGGAATGGAACACAGACCCTTCTTCATAACTGGTTTGGAGGGGAGAACACTGAAAGTAAACCCAGAGCTGGCCTTGGTTTGATTTCCAGTGCAGAGAATGGGAAAGCCTTCATTAACTGGTCCTCCCTGGGTGACCAGAACCTCTCAACAATGCTCCTTTTGCTTTCCTAACAGCACATTCCACATTCCCCTGACTAAAAGAGAGTTAAAATCCTTATCCTCCCCCTCTGTGGACTCTTGGCTCGTGCTTTAAGAGAACACATTTATTTAGGAAGCGCCCAGTGCTGTCAGGTCATGCCCTTTGATTGTGCAGGGGAAAGTTTGGAGCCTGCTCCACTTCGGCTGCCTCTAGCAGGGCCAACAGCTCAACCTGCTCCACCTCCTCAAGCCCCCAGTAAATGGCACCTCATTAATTTCAGCACGGTGGGAACACTGAACACTCTCTGCTCTGAAGAGCACAGACCCAAAGCCGACCACATCACCCTCGACAGGGAATGAGCAGGTTTCTCCATGACACTCTTGTTCAATCAAATTGCAGAAACTTCCCATTGGTTTTTTTCCCTTCCATGCTTAGCATCCTGCTTTTTTCTGGCAGCGTTTTAACAGCTGTTTTCTTATCAAATTAAACCAACATCTCTGACAAAACACAAATGTCCAATTCTCCTGGATTTCCTCACAGTATGCTACAGGAGAGCAAATCTCTACTGAGCAATGCTATTAGCCTGGGCACAGGTTTTGTTCTCTAAACAATCATCTTTCCTATGTTCAAAAAATCCCAAACAAACAAAAAAAACCCCAATCAAACAAACAAATGCAGCCTAACAAAACTCCACAACATTGTCACAATCCTCTGTTCCAACTTCATCCCCCCTCAAAAATAGCAGGCCAGCCCTCCAGCCAGTGGCAGCCCTGGCACAGTGCCTGGGAAAGTAATGGAGCTGCACTGATTTACGACAGTTAAAAATCCGACCTGGAGATGAGTCATGGGCTTTACTTGCCGCTTGAATTGCAACTAATTCAAAGGGTTTTGGTTTTGTTTTGTTTATCTCTGGATGCGTTGTAAAGCTTCAGTCACTAAAGGTCAATTCCAACACTTCTTGATATGTGTTTAGGAAAGCTCCTGAATATTTAGGAAATGCTTGGATGTATGAGATTTTTTAAGCATGCTGCTTCTTGGATTTGGACTCATCTTTCCTATCACAGTCACCCACTCTGCCATCTGAAATAGTCCATTAACCCACACATTGAGGCAGCTACTTTTGATCAAGAGGTGAAAAATCACAGCTTAGCTCTGAGACTCAAAACAATAAGAAAAAAAAAGAAAAACCATCAAGCAGGGAGGGAGGCTTTGGGACTCTTCTTGCTGTCAGTCAGAGAAATGTGGCTCTGGCTGTTTCTGGGTGCCTTCAGCGTTATGGTCTCTTCTCCCTCTGCTGAGCAATCCAAGCACTACAGAGAGTGACAGAGCTGCCTGCAGCAAGAGGTTCTTCAGTCGTGTCAGGATTACACAGGAACAAACTTTATTTCTCAGGCTAACAGCAGGAAAAAAAGAAACGGGCAGAGAGATGTGCTCAGCCTCCTGCTCGCTCCTTGCCCGCAGAGATGTGAACTGAGCCGGGCTGGGGCTGCTGACACCACAGCTCCACTCCAGGCTGGGGAAACCATCTGCTGAGGTGGGGACACCAGAACCTCGGCTGGTGACCGACCAGGGAAAGCCCTGGAGAAGGCAGGAAGCTTTTGAATTAATCGTTTCCCCTTGCTGCCACACTGCCAAAGAAGAAATGAGACTAACTGCTCACACGGCTTCCGTGCAAGGAGCAGGTGAAGCCACTACAGCAGCATTTCATCTGCTGGGGCAGCCACAGCAAATCTTGGCTCATCCCAGCAGTGGGCAACACATCCCTGGATGTGGCCCCAGCACTGCTCTTCTGCATCCATGGTAATTCTCCAACCTGACAAACCCTATGGGACCAAGAGGGGAAGTAACAGGCATATTACCATAACCCAATACTACCAAGCTTACCACTTTGCAATGCATTAGATTCAGGGAGCTTTCTGTGCAGCTCCACAATCTTAAATGCATCATTAATTCAAAAAAATAAAAATAACAGAGCTCCAATATCCATGTCAGATTCTAGGGTTAAACTGAGTGGCAATCCTGAGATTTTACAAAGTTTTTACCTGGCTAGAGGAACTCCTATCCTTCCTTGCTAAGGAGAAGAACAGATAATCACCCTAGGGCTCCATCTTTAGTGAAAAATAAAATCCCCTATTTCTCAAAGACAAAAAAAGAAAACCAACCTGAAACCAAATCCCTTTTCACTAGCTCTATCCAAATTCAACAGAACAGCAGCTAAAAATATGTCAGAAATCAAGGCGTGGGTGAAGAAAAAAGAAAAGGCTTAACACCAGACTGGCAAGATTCCAAGCGTGACCCATTGCCTGGTAATGTCAATGGGATCCTTTTGAACCATTTCCAAACAAGTCAGATACAGCTCACCTGACGTGACTTGCTACTGAGAGCAGCTGATGGAGGTAGAGAGGAGGAAAGCAAAGAATTCACAGGGAAAACACACAGATAGAGGAGTCATGCCAGCCCTTGATCAGTGGGTGGGGGGAAGCATACTTTGGTTTCTTTTAGACATTTCCCCCCAAAAGGAAAAAAATAGCAGCCATGCCATAGGATCCATCTTAAACCCAGGCAGAGGGAGAATGTAAAGAATAAGTAAAACCTAAGATTTTTCAAGGTTATCTAAGCAGACATTGCAAAGTTCTTTATGATGTTTAGTAACCTACTGCCCCCCAAAAAGTTAACTGTTTTTTCAAACTACTCCAGGCATATTCAGCAGAAATCTGTTATTAAAATCAATGAGAGACAAGCTGTTAGCTGTATGTTGTGCTGGAAAAGCTGCAGATGAAATGCAGAAAGCTCCTCTGCTTTCACTCCACATCCAACAATACAAACATTTTCAGTTACCTCATAAATCAAAGTTTGTCATTAAACTGCACCTAGAGTCCTATCTTGCCCAAACCTCTGGAAGAGCATCGAGGCAGCTGTTAATTATTTTTTTTTATGATCACTCAGGGAACATTTCACGGGTGAAGGAACCGTGGGCTGGTGCAAATCCTCTGTGACTGTGGTGGGGCCAACAGGATCGAGGCATCGGGTGGTGGCCAGAGACAAATGGACTCAGAGAGTGACAACGTGTGAGCTTTTACACTGAGGTGCTTTCCACTCCAAGCACACCTAAGGGACTTGATGTAAACTGGTAACAGAGCCTGGGATTCACACAAATGAAATAAAAGCAGGAGCAGACAATGAAGAAAGTTAATTTTTCACCCAGAGAACTGCAGTGTTAGAAGATTGCCCTGGAGGATTTAATCAATGAAAGTGAATCTTGTGTATTTTTCTCCAGCATTCCCAAAATAAGTCAATAAGATGCCAGCACTCTCTCAGTATAGAGTGACTATTTTCCAGTAAGTTTGAGTTAAAGTCTTTATCAAAAGAACTAAAGAAATGCATTATGATCTCAGAGAAAAATAGTAAGCAAGGAAATAGAAACAGCAGGATAACCTTAGAAGGCACAATAGGCTTTCAGAAAAACTTTTTGCTTCTCTTATTCCTAAGAACGATTAGAAGCAAATAAAAACTACTGTAAACTAGACATTGCTGGTGAACAAAAATACCTGCAGCTCCCCTGAAAACATCTGAAAAATGCTCACAACCATCAGGCACTACCTAAAGGCATTTCCAGATCCTCTCCCATGAGGAAAACACACCCATTGGTCCATCTGCTTCATCCCAAAACCCCCCCATGCATTCAAGCACCCTCCTAATAACCCATCACCCAAAGGATCTGAGCTGGACTGCTGGGTCCATACCCATCACCCAAAATAAACAGCAACAGCCCACATTACATAACACACTTCTACAGAATTATAAACACCTGAGTAGATGCCCCTGCCTGTCTGAAGGGTGCACACCAGCTCCTTCTCTTGGTCAAATGACCCTGGTAGGCAGAGAGTTTCCTCAAGTCCTCAGTCAATTTACAATCCCACCTTCAGCTGGAGCCTGGACAATCTGTTTCTCTGAGCAATAAAAATAAAATAAAATAAACCCTCCGTGATTTCCCCTTTGTAATACTCAGTTTACATGCGCAAACCAGAAGAGCTGTCACTTCTTCAGCTTTAAAAGCTTTAAATTAGCTATTCTAAGCTACCTGCAAAGCAAAGAGGTGCAACTGAAAAACATCAGGGGCGTACTATCCACAACTCTTCAAAGTGTTGGAAGTTTCCAGAAGGCACAATAAGGATACAGTCAACATGCTCAGTGCATTCCAACACAAGAATTTCAAGGACTTCAAGGGGCAAAAACAATAATTTTTCTGTGGCAAGAAGATTATTGCAACAGTTGTACCTAGGCTAATCAAAACGTCTGGAAGCAAGGCTTACCCTCTGTATATTGCTGAGAGTTGATGCTCTGAAAACAGCTTTTACCACAAGGAATCTTGTCAGCCTTGTTTCAAAATAATGACCCTTATTTTTCCATTTATCAGTATAATTTCTTCCTCAAACTGGCATTCAAAAATACAGCTCTTTCTTGGAGGAGGAACCAAACAAAAACACAGCTTGAAATACACGAGTGGATTCCCAACAGATACACATCAACGTGAGGAATCAATAAAATTATGTTAATTTATGCCAAATGAAACCTAACCGAGATTTCTCGCCTTCTAGACGAGGCTGGGACGATCAGAGTCATTTACAGCAGATGCTAATCCTCATCACACGGGGCACAAGAGCTCGTTCCCATGCCTATGGAATGTCACCGAGCAAACACATCTGTTAGCAGGAGGAGGACTCAGCTCTGCACACTGATGTAGCAACGTCACTGCCTGACCTATTCTGCCCAGCGCACAATGGAGAGTTGTTCATTTTTCTTTTCAGTGAAACGCTATGCAAGTGTTGATTTAATGGTTCATTCATCAACTCCTCTGAATATTAAGCAATTCATTTTGACTTAATTTGAACAACTCAATTTCACCCATCCTTTCTCCCCTTGAAAAATGTGAATTACTGCCCAGGGAGAAATTGTTTTAAAAGTTGACTTAACAGGAAGCACTTAGCTCCATGGGCTTTATACCCTTTCATAGTCTGAGATCTATTTATATCAGAGGTTTTTTTTCCCTATTACTTATTATACCTGAAATTCACAAATCCTAGAGCAAAGACACTTCAACAAACACTCTCAATACTGCAGACCAAAAGGCATTTTCTACAGCAGACACTCCCTAAGACCACCAGAACACAAAGTGCATCATCAACAACCCTGCGAAATTCGGCAACACGCGGGGGAAGGAGCCTCTCATTGAAAACCCCGTACTTTTCTTTGAAAGTTTGCATTAGCAGATACATTTTTCCCAACAGGGACATAACACGGATCCACGCAGGAAGCACCGGAGCTTCGGTCTCACCTGTAAGCAGCACCTCGCACCTCCGAGTCCGCATCCCGCAGGGCTCCCGGCTCCGCAGCCGCGCTCAGCCCCGCGGGTCCGGGGCGGCCACCGGGACCGGGCAGCGGCTGCGACCCCCGGGCAGGGGCTCTCAGGACCCGCCCGGGCTGGAGAAAACCCTGCCGGCACCAAAGCAGCCGCGACCACCGCACCTGTTGGCCCGCGGTGCCCGCCGCATCCCCCGCGGCTCGCACCGCTTTTCCCGATTC
>VZTB01004154.1:18400-213434 GCA_013397245.1 Thryothorus ludovicianus
GCTTTTCCCGATTCAGCCCGATCTGTGCCCGCTTTCACCTGCGGCTCCCACAGCTTTTCCCGATTCAGCCCGATCTGTGCCCGCTTTCACCTGCGGCTCGCAGGTGCCGAATCCCCCCCCCCACACACCCGCTGTTAACACTCAGCCCGAGGGTCACTTCCAGAGACCCTTCCCCACGGAAGCCTCGCCCCCCTCAAACGCTCAGCATCCCCCGCAAAACCTCGGCCGAGCCTTCCGGAGGGCCGGGCAGCGTCCGCCCGCTGCCAAGAGACACTTTTCCCTCCGGGAATGCCAACACGGAGCCACCGCGCTGCGAGGGAGGGAGGGAGGGATGCGAGGGAGCGGTGTTTAGGAGGGATGCGAACGAGCGGCATGAGGAAGGGATGCGAGGAAGGGATGCGAAGGAGCGGCATGAGGAAGGGATGCGAGGAAGGGATGCGAAGGAGCGGCATGAGGAAGGGATGCGAGGAAGGGATGCGAAGGAGCGATGCGAAGGAGGGATGCGCGGGGGGCACCGCCACTCGCCGGGGCGCGGGGAGCACCCGAAGGGCCGCGTCCCCCCGCGAAGGGCAGCGCCGGCCAGAGCCCGAAACTCCGCCAAGTCCGAGCGCGGGCCCGGCCCGTGGCCGCACTCACCGGGGCGGGGGCGGGCTCGGCCCCTCAGGAGATCATGCCGGCGGAGCGCGGGGCCGGCGGCGGAGCGGCTGCTCCGGCAGCGGGGNTTCTTTCACACCGCTCTTCTTCTTTTTCTCCATTCTCACCCCTCTGTGCTTCCCTCTCCGCATTTCTCCCCTTCTTGCCATTTCCTTCTATTTTCCCATCACCCTTTTTCCTGTCCCCTGTCCCTTTTTCTTGCCCCCTTTCCCTCTCTCAACCACCTCCCCCGTTTGCCCCCTGCATTTCGTAGAACCACGTTCAGGTGGGAAAAGACCTTTAGGATCAAGACCATCAAATCCAACCGCTACCCCAGCACCGCCAAGCCCACCGCTAAGCCGCGTCCCTAAGTACCACATCTGCACATCACTTAAATACCTCCGGGGACGGGGACGCTGGCCCCACATCTGCACATCACTTAAATACNATCTCTTAAATCCCTCCGGGGACGCTGGCCCCACATCTGCACATCACTTAAATCCCTCCGGGGACGGGGACGCTGGCCCCACATCTGCACATCACTTAAATACCTCCAGGGATGCTGGCCCTGACACTTCCCGGGGCAATCTGTTCCAGGGCTTGACAATCCTTCCTGTGAAGAAATTTTTTCTTATATCCTGTCAAACCTGCCCTGTCGCAAGTTGAGGTTGTTTCCTCTCACTGCTTGTTCCTTGGGAGATGAGGCCAAAGCCTCACCTGGTTACAGCCTCCTTTTAGTTAGTTGTAGAAATCTATAACATTTCTTGCGAGCCTTCTTTTCTCCAGGCTTAACACCCTCAGCTCCTCATAAGATGTGCTCTAGACCTTCACCAGCTTCACTGCCCTTTTTTTTTAATTGATTTTTTTTCCTCCTCCTCCTTTTTTTATGCCCTATCCCTCTCCCTACCGAAGCCTTTTAGCAAAGCAGACTATGCCCAGCAGCCAAGTGGCAGCAGGGACTCAGCCACCCAGCATGATCCAAAGGCTCCAGCAGCAGAACTGCTCCTTTTCCCTTAGAGTTCCATGTGTTGGAGAAGGAAATCAGTGGAAATGTTTTCTTTGCTACTCTAAAAAGTTGGATTTTTTGCAGCCATATGCAAATGCTTTGGTTCTAGCAGATGGCAATGAGTGCTTTCCTTCCACATTTTATTCTGGAGCTCAGTGTCAAGGTAGAGTTTGCAATAAGCTCAGTAGCTCCTGACTTGTGGTTGCTAGGACAGTGCAAATTTGTGTTCAAGGAGAACTTTCTACCACACATCCACTTACTGCTCTTCCCTTCCCTCTATGGGCCTGGGACCCTCCCTTCCCTTAAAATTCCAATGAAGTGCCAGGTTTGGTTCATCAAAGGGCTATAAAATCATTTCCCAACTAAAGAGCAGGGGCTACCTCATATAACACTACACCAGAGCCTCTACACATGCACTCCTTCCACCTGTTGCACATTATATGCAAAAATTTCTGTTGTACATTATATACAAAATTTTTATGCAAAAGAAAAAAAAAATTCATCTTATCTCCAGATTAAAAACAAAAATACTGAAGAAATCTGACAGACCAAAAGAAAACAAAAGAACATCAGCAAAACTGGAAAGTATCAAGCACTGTAAATTTTATCGTTAGTTTATCAAGCAACAAATTTGACCTATGGGTCTTCATTTTCTTTTCTGTTATTCTTTTAATTTTAGTACTTCACAACTGGTGTTATCTTTTCCTTGCACTGATTTGCAAGTGGATTCACTTGGCCAGCAATGGCAGGAAATGCTAATTCCATTTAGTTACCGGAAAAAAGTAATAAAAAAAATATGTTTCCCTAAGGCCTCAGCTCACAGTGATGAAAAATCCAGACAAACATATTTTGCTAAAATCAGTCTGATGTGTCCTGTCTTTTCCCACAGAAAAAGGAAAGTAGGAGAACAGACCATGAGGCAAACTGAAATGTAAATGATGGACCCTCCCCAGCTCTGGTAGTTTTATCCCAAATATATCCCCGAGCTGGGGAGAGAGTGACAGTGTGTACCCCAGAAGTGGGCAAGCCCTAATCACATTTCAGATGTGTCCCATACAGCCATAGCTAAGATTATTTAAAGTTATGGGGTCAGTGACAGCAGCAGCTGCTGCTCCTGACCTTAAGGGAATCAGAGTCCTGGGTTAACACAAACTCTTGTCCCTCCATTTCTTACTGGAATATGAGTGGTTCTTGGAGCTCCTGAAAAGGATTCCCAGTGCTGAGCTGACCACTGGAAGGAGTGGGCTGCAGGGCCAGAGGGAAATGCAGCACAGGCAAAGATAAAATAACTGTTCCTCTTAGAGATTACTCTACTTATTTTCCCTGCCTTTAGAAAGGAACAGCTGCTACTCAGGTTTGCCAGCATCCAGAACTCAAAAACTGTGAGTGAGAGACTCAGAAATAGGATGATTGTCTGTAGAACAGTCTGATGTTGAGAGGGAAAAAAAAAAAGCCTCTTTTCATTTGGCCTGTGATTGCTAAGCCTGCAGAGATCCTTTTTTTCAAGCTTTTTCCTTGGTCCTTGAGGAGCAGAGATCCCCTCTTTTTTTTTTTTCCCCCCTTTTTTAAATGAATGCTGGGATTCTAACATAATCAACTAATTCCAGGAGCTGAGGCTTCAAGATAAAAAGAAAAGTATACCATGTCACAAAGCTCACAATGCAATCTCATTGCATTGGCTTTGGCAGCGGTTCACTTGGCTCTGGAAATAATAAAGTGGGAGACTGAAATGACAAACAAACCGGAGATCCAAACCCAAGTACCACCAGGGAATGCTAAGCAGATGGCCAGCAAAAGACCAGCCCAAGGAATTGCTCCAGTCTTTGCAGGAGGATTACTGAGAGCATCCACCGTGGTGGCCTCCTTCCTATGAGCTCGCCTGGCATCGTTTGCATCTTGATGTCCTTGTAGAGAATTAAGAGGAATAAACAAGCTAGAAAGACCTCTCAAAATGCAAATCATTTGTGCAGCCTCTCGTAGCAAATAGGGAGATCCAAGGGTGTTGGAGAGCCCATGGAAGGGTCAGAACCAACACGACATTTCTGGGGTATTTTGGGCCTACTTTGTTCAAATTGTTTATTGAGCTATCACCAAGATATCACTGGTGTGTGCTTTCAGGAAGGATGCTTTCAGCATGCTCCTATTGAAATGTCTGCTCTGTTTCAATATGCCATAATATTATTTTGTCAGGAGAATTTATTTAAAATAAGTTGCAAATTTAAGTCTGTGCTAAACAGGAGCTGGCACAATGGAAATGGGATTTTAGGATGCCCCATAAGTATGCAATTGTGAGCATATGAAATCTTATGTAGCAATTCATTTTCAGAAAGAGGAAAAAAAGCCCTACATTATATTGGCTTCTGTCATATCCAGTTTCTCAGCAGAGAAAACCACATGAACATCAGCTGTGACCATTTGAACCAAGCAATGTGGTAAAGCACCCTGCAGAGCTCCACCCTGCTTATCCTCATCAATACACTGGTTTACTGGAAAGGGAAACAGTTACTGTGGAACAGCTTTCAGACTGCCAACCCCAGCAGATTCTGTGCTGCCAAGCAGGATTTGTTTTTAGTCTATGTCCATCCCCAGTACTTAGCTGAGCTGACCTGTCCTCTTGTTCTTCTCAGCTGCTTTCTTCAATTTTCACTCTTCTTACCAGTCAAAAAGTGCCATGTTTAACACTGACTAAACCCTACGTGCTCTCCCCATAGGGATCAGGATTTTGAACTTTAGACTCAATAGGAAGAGTTTTTCAACAAGCACCTGGAGATAAATCCTACCCACCATATTTGTGGGTGTTGCCCCATCACCTGGCAGTTTGAATTGAGCAGGATTTAATCATTTGGGGATGACAGTGAATTACAGCCCCTCGTGCAGGAGTACAGCCCTCCCATCCCTCTGTCCCAGCCCGTCTGCTCACAGGCTGGTGCATCACTGGAGCACAGCCAGGCAGCCACAGAAATGCACTGAGTGAATCAGTTCTTCCTTCCCTATCAGCTAATAAAGGTAATTACAAATACCAGCGTATATTCATTTGGGTTCTGTCCTTTTCCCACTCAAATTAATGTTGGTTTTGCCATTGATGCTGATTTTAGGAGAAGCTGGCCCAACATCAGGGACCTAAAATTAGATTGTTTCTGCCATCTTCCCCACAGCAGCCAAGGGAGCCACTGGCCTAGCCAGGAATCAGCACTGACTCAAGGACCAGCCAGGTATCCTGGGAATGACTGACGGGCTCCAGCACCTACTGCAGGAGCTCAGGCAGTGACACCCCACAAAGGTCCAGGTGCCACCTCCACCCCACAACACCCAGCTGTGCTCACCCCTCTGGAGCTCATTTACCAGAACCAGCACTAAATGAGGGCAGAGAAGGAGACACACAGGGAAAATCCTTATCCCCTGGGGGCTCGAAGTCAGGGATGGCAGCTGGTGGTGAGGATGCCCACACGTGCTCACACCTGTGTGTGAGGCACAGAGCTGCCCTCAGACACTGCCTGTGCGGGGCTGTCAGAATTTCATCCCCTCTCCACAACACCAAAGTTGCTTCTTTTCAGTATTGGTGATGCCACTCGAAGAAGTCAGGGGAAATCCATCACGGCCCGTGAGGTTATTCTGGTGTAACGAGCAGCCCTTGTACCTCATTTTTCAGCTGTGCGACTCAGCCCTTACAACTCCATTTCTGTGCTGCACAGAGGCAGTGGCTCAAAGCCAAGCTTGGGGGGCTTTTCTGCAGCCCAGCAGCTCAGGATCTCTATGCACAGGTGCAGATGTGGATAAGCACATGTAAATATAATATATATCCAGTTATCCTCTGTAGCTTTCCTCTGAAAAGCCATATTTTCCTTTTGGCCAGTTGTCTACCCAGAATATGCCTGAGCATAGAGACACACAGACATTTAGCAGCAAGGCTGAAAAAATGACAAACCTTCTCAGCCATGCTCCCGTGGAGCACACCCAGCTCCCTGATTTGCACACACCTTGGAAATACAAACAGTTCCTCTCTTCTCAAATTCTGCCGCTGCAATAACTTTGCAGACAACTTTGCTTACTGGACTTGTTTCATGGTGGGAGTAACTACCAGCAATAGCTCGCCTGCTCCTCGGAGCAGAGTCACATGCTGGGATTGCTCATATGCCATTCAGATTGTCTAACAACTGAGAGAGAGAGAAAAAGGGAGGGGGAAAAGGCAACTATTTCTAACAGACACATTCCCCCTGTTGCCTCTGCCTGGATTGCAAATGCTGTTACACTGATTTTTAACTGGTCAATCCCAACCCTGTTTCTATAAACACAGAAGACGACTGTTTGTAACTCTAAACTCCCTGCCAGGGCAAGCTGCACACAGAGGGAAAAAAAAAAAAGAAAAAAAAAAAAAAAAAGGAACGGCAGATTAAACAGATCAGCTCTGATTCTTACCTTCAGAAGCAGACTTCGTTCAAAGCCCACAAATACTTTTACTTTGCTGTAAGTCTGAGCTATTTTTAGGTTCCCTCTGGGATGCCATATAGGGAGAGCAGCCCCCTCCCTATCATTACTAATCTGCCGAACATAACAGCAGGACACCTGCTGCTGGTGAGTCATGTTTTGTGTGCAGCTAATGGTATATATATAGGCAAAACATAAAGACAATTGCTTATTTCCCTACCTACCCCATGTGTTGTTGGTTGCTCTAAGCAAATTAAATCATTGCAATGAAGACGGTGTAAGGAAGACAAATACACAGGAAAATTCACATTCAGTTTCAGACCAGAAGCTCGACAAGTGCACAGCAGAATGATGCTTGTTTGTGTGTGTGGTGTGTGTACCTGTGTGTGTACATGTCTGTGCACCTCTGCACGTGCACAGAGTGATTGTGCTTTTAGAAGCTCCTGCTCTGGTACGTGCAAATCAGTGTTTTCACTGAAAACAGGAATGGAAATTCAATTATTCAAACTCTAAAGATCCATCCCCAACCTGTCTTCCCTTACTTAGAGCAAGGGAGAATGAGCATGGAAAAGGGGCATATGTAGCAAAAACTCAGGTTTGCTATCTGCCAGCATAGAGAAACCTACGTCTTGTTCCCTATATAAGCTTTCAGACAGGAGGTAGAAGTAGCTTTGTGGCTGTAGAGTGGCTGTTAAACATCAGCTCTGTTCCCCTTTGTTTGCTTCACAGCCTTTACTTGCAGTGACAAACAGATCTGTAGGACAGCCCTTGCTCTGTGCTGGGAGCCTGATTTAGCTCTGGCCCTCAAGCCATGCATTTCACTGTTATGGGCTTCACTTCTAAACTTTTGAGAGCTGCAGTAAAGTGCTGCTGGGTTTGGCTTTGTGATCTCTGGATGATCTCTCTTTTATTCTTTGCTCCCTTCTCTCTCCTGTATTATTATTATTATAATTTTCAAAATGTGAATTTTTTGTTGCTGCTGTCTTTGGAAAAAGCACTGTCCTAACCTCCTGCCTTGGGCAATTCTTCAATTTGTGATGGATACACATCATTCCTAACCTCAACTCACCCTACTGTCCTTAAATTCTACAGCATCATCCCTCTTATTAAAGACAATTCTAAAATGTCCACTGACCAGTGGAAATAGGGTGGACACTTATAGTAGGTGCTGCAATATCTCACAATAACTTGAATAACTTGAATAAGTCGGGTGGAGAATCATCACAAAGCATGGTAAGCAATGCCCTGACTGATGCAACCATATAAATTTGTATCTTCCCTCCCAAAGTACCTAATGAAAAGATTCCTGTGTGTTTATAAAAACATTATATCGAATATACCAGAGAACTGTGTAGATTTTCAAACACATTTCTTTAGGGCCTTGCTTCCCCCTGCCCCATCCCCTTCTCCTGTTGAACTGGGTGAGGGATGGTAGAAACTAAAAAATTCTCCCAGCCTGCCAAGTGACCCTTCTCCAAGAGGGGCTTGACTAGCAGCAGAAAATGGCCAAATTTTACTTCTTTGAGCAGTGTAGGAACATATGCTGCATAAAATGCCTCAAAAGATGAATGAAGATACTAAAACATTGCATTTATATATGTTTTAGGCTCTCTAAACAGAGTTCAGAAATATCTTTCAAGCCCAGTAATTTAAAATAACCTCTGGCAGATCAACATCTTACCACCTAAAAATGACCATCAATCAAATCCTGAATGTTTGGGGAAAGACAACGTGCCCCAAATATCAACCCTGAGTCTTGCCCACCAAATAAAGTTATAAAGAAATCAAGGCACGTGTCCTTTCCTTTCAGTATCCAGCTGCTTCTCCGGGTTCTGCTGTAGCAGAAGCAGCAGGCTTCAGGCGGGCAGACCCTGCAGCATTCCCATTTTCCTCAGGACTGTGTCCATGACCCACGGGCTCTGCGATCCTCTATCCTCCCCTAGTGACCAGAGCACGCTGAGGGTACTGAACTCGAGCTCAGCAGAGCTGCTGCATCCCAGCTCCAGCAGCAGATCCGGCTTTGTGCTCCTGGCTTTGTCCTCTCTGGTGCCAAAAAACGACCAAACCCCCCCTTCTCAGTCGCCTTCATCTCAGGAGGACAGAGGGAGCCAGCTGCAGTGAGGGTGAGCTCTCCCCTGCCTTTTCTCCGATGACAGCCTGAGTGTGCCATCCTCATATCAACTAACACAGCACCTTTATCTGTCTGCTAAACAAAAAACTAGAAGTGTAAGGGTCAAAAAAGAAAAAAAATCCCAAACCCCTCGGCATGACTGCCTTGAATCCCAATTGGGAAAGAGTTGTTTGCCTTAATTCTAAATGTATTTAGAATGTGGAGCATATATTTCCAAAGGATGTTTTGTATTTACAGCATGTCTGTCTGGTTATACTGCTGCAATGTAATTGTTTTCCTGCTGAGAATTATAGCAGGGAAGTTACTCTGGGTACGATTACAGCTCTTTATAGCTCTGCTTTGGAATTTAGAGGCTTCTGTGCACCACTCCCTCCTCCCTGTTTAGAGGAGCACCTTGTGACTCTGCCAGTGATGTGACATGTGGATGCATTTGGGGTTTAGTTGCTAGAAATGGGCAAGTCACTGCAGGAATGGAACAAGGGGAAATCTGTAACAAATCCCCTACGCCAAGGCTGAAGCTGGGTCAATCTAAGACAAAATTTTTCTTGGTCTCTGCCTGGGGAAAAGGCAGCAATTGCAATCTGGTAGGGCTTTGGGAGTGAGAGCACTGCAGAATTTGTATCCAAATGCTTGTTGAGTTGTTGGGTGGTTTTTTGTTGTTTGTTTTTTTTGCTGTTGGGGTTCTTTTGTCGTTTTGTTTATTTTTGTTGGTGGGGTTTTTTTTGTTTCTTTTTTCACAAAAAGAGTTATGTTCAGGGTGGGTAACAGCTGAAGAGCAGGGAGACATTCACCCCTGAGAACAGGCACAACACAAGGTGAGCTTTCATATCTGATGCAGAGCCTTGCAGCGTGGGTAAGATACTGACACAGCTGGCACAAGCTGTGGTGAGTTCATCCACTGCTTCCTAATGGGAAACAGTTATTGACACAGTTCATTACTGTAGCTGTTCCTTTTGCCTCCAAATCTTTAAGGCTCGATGCTGGAATCAGGTTTGCACCATAAATCTCTTCCTTCTATCAAACCATTGCCTGGTCATTCTGAGCAGAGTCCCAGCCATGCTGGAGCCACCCATGACAGCCTCGAAATTAGCTCAACACAAACCATGTGGATGGCAGTGGAGAAATTCCAGCACCTGAGGAATCCTGGCAAGGCTCTGCAGGGCAGGGCAGAGCACTCTGGGGCAGCCCTGTTGCTCTCCTGCCCAGATGGTGCAGCTGCAGGAACAAATGTCCTCCTTTGTGGAGGAGCAGCACCGTGTGTTTAGAACAAAATGTCAATGAGCTTTCCAGATTAGAACATTAAAAATGTATGAACAACAACTGTCGCACACGAGGAAGCCAATAACAGTGGGAGAGCTTTTCCTTTTGAGATTGGGTCAGGGCATTTTTGATATCACTGTGTTCATCCCCAGTTATAGTGTCAACAAGTTGAACGCGAGGAAGACTCATTAGATCTTCCTTTGACCTTATAACAGACCAGTGTATTTTACTCAGCCATTTCTAATTGAACAGAGCTGTAAGTCCCAAAAAAGTCAATAGTGGAGAATAGCAGCAAGCCTTACTCTGAAGCCATCAAAAAGCAAAGAATTCTCATGTTTTGTTCTCTTGATTGTGTGCTCTAATGACTAAAATCACTTCCCAGTTAAAATAAAACAAACCCCAAAAAAACTTCACCATGGTCATTTAATGATATCTGTTTAAGCTTTCAGACAGGGGCTCTCCTTTTATTTTTCTCTCCTTTTAGCACTGAGTTATATTCTTCCCAGAACAGACTCATGCACAAAAAAAAAATCACCTCAGACCATTTTTTGGTCTATGAAACATGCTGAACCTTTCAGGTCTTCTACTGTAAAACATTTCCTCATTCCCTCCAATAATTTTAGCCTTTCTTTCGTACCCACTTTCCAAATTTTTCATACCCTTACAAAGTTTCAACTCAATATTTTCCTGCTTGAGACCTGGTTTTAGCGGCACTGCAATAAAAGTAAAATCACCTCTTTTCCTGTTATTCAGTACTCCCTTGTTTATATATTTAAAGGCCACATAAATTCCCTTTGTCAGGCCATCTCAGCAGGATCGATGTGCAGAGGTTTCTCAGATCACTGCTCCCTTCATCCCAAGAGTGCCCCCCGTGCTCCAGCCTGCAGGGCTGTGCCCTTGCACAACCAACATGGGCCTGAAGCATTCCTCATCCCCTTTACCAAAAAGTTCACCTTCCCCAGCGCCAGCCTCCTTTCCTCTTCTTCTTAGTGTTTTGCAAAAATATTTCATGTTTTGCTGTAGGCTATTGATGCAAACAACAGAGAGCTTTGTTACTTAACCCTAATGTGCCTCAGAAACCACAGGTCCCTTTAGTCCTGATTCCCCATCAACAGCTACTCCTTGAGCTCTGCCAGGCACTTTGTTATCCATTTAATTCATATTCTGATGTTGCTGAATGGTGCTAATGTTTAATCAGCACACCATTCACTGCCAAGTCAAACACCCCACAAAGTCTAAATGCACTAAATTTGTACGATCATTTTTGTCTACCAGACTTGTAATATAATCAGAGAGGAAAAATTAGGTCTCTTTGATAAAGTTTGCCACAAAACCATATTGTTTAAACTACTTACTAATTTACTTTTGCATCAGCTTCTGAATTATTTAACACAAAATGATTGCAAACTAACCAGCCTTGAGTCTTAGGAAATGCTTCCTCATAACAACCTTCTCTTTGAAATCAATACAGACACACTTCATACCACCCAGTGAGCATTAACTCGCTCACAAGGCAGCTCTTTACTTCCAGGGAGACAGGACTGAATTTGCTCCCTTTTGGAAGGTTTCACAGGTAAACTGGGCTTTGATGGGACCAGATGCTCAACCCAAGGCCACAGCATCCAGTTCCTTTTACTATTCCTTCACATGTGACCTGCTTAAAAAGCCTCACTAGTACTTGTCAGGCAATCAGACAAAACAAACCCAAAAATCTTCGATATAAATTTCTTTGCAAAATCTCAGAAACAACCTTGCCAGAGTGGAACAGCTGTGACTTGGGGCATTTGTGTGTGGGTCTGGCAGCACACAGCCACTGCTGCACATCAGCTTCTGATTTAGGGCCCCAGATAAAGCTGCTCTTTTAACTACATTGGTACAAAGCTAGAGATGTAATTTTATGGGCTGAAGGGTGATCATATTTAGGATGGGAGGCAGCTGCCAAGAGGATTTTTATGCTCGTTTCTGTGTAAGGTTCAGTCACAAAGGCAAAAATTTTGTTGTATCAAAATTCACCTTTGTACTAAAATCCAGCCTGGGCTATTTGAAGGAGCCTAAACCTGAGGGCCTCATTCCCCTTGCCCATTCCATGCCCTGCTCCTTTAAACCAGTTCGTTTTTTTGTCCTTCTGGAACCACTGTTGTTTACCTCATCAAATAACAAGGAAAGCTCAAGGAATTCATTGGAGAGATGTGAATTTTGTACATAAAGACATGACGGCTTCTCTGTGCTCCTACTGTTACTCAGAAATCATGCAAAATGAAGCTGAGGCAGTGAGCAAAGTACAAACCTGAAACCTTTATACCTCCTGAGCATAGCTCATTTGCTCTGCTGTCAGTAACTCAAAGCCCCAGTGAAAAGAGGAGGGGGCAAAAAAGAAAGATATAAAAGAAAAGGAGTAATTATATGCAAGTCACTAGACTTATCACTTAGCTTTTGGCAAAATATTGACTCCTGAATGATCTTTGTCAAATCTCATAAAAAACAGCCTCCAGGTGATGAATCTTGCCACAGGCATTAAATGGGGTGCTGCTGGAAAAGGAAGAGGAGTAAAACAGAAAAGAAGACTTAATTTTAATTATGTAAACTACCTGTGTCTGTATTTGGTCACAAATCTCACAATTTGGAAAAGCTCAAGGGCTTGATTTGTGCTCATTTTAAATATTCATGGATTTTAAGCTATCTCTTGAGCTGGGCTTTTTGGACCTGATGGGCTGAACCATCCCCTGCCCTGAGCAGCACAGGCAGCACCTCAGGATGTGTGGCCAAAACCACGCATCAGAGCAGAAAACTTCCAGTGAAGGCTCTGCTGGGACCCCTCAGAAGGCTCTGCTGAGAGCATTATTGATTTCAGGAGGGAGATGGATGAATGTGCAGCATGTCTGTATCAGCAATCCGGGCATTTTTTAGACTGGCTTTGTGTGCTGACATTTCACTATGACTTGGGTGTTTTCACAGGCTTTAACCCAACTATTGAAGTCAGGAAGGACAGCACTGTGAACAAGGGCTAAGCACTGGGGAGGAAGAAGAAGAAAGTATTTGTTATCTACAGCAATAATTTATCATTTCCAGACAGTACAGCAGGATAAAGAATAGTCTCATGGATAAAGAATTAATTTGAGACTAGGAGAAACGGGTCTGTCCCAGTCTTGGACCTGCAAAATAGAGACATAAAACAAAAAAAGTGCAAAAGTGCTCCCTGCCCAGGTGTGGCCAGCAAGGTGGCCCATGCCACAGTCCATGGAATCCTGAAAGAGCCGCAGTTAAAATCCCAAGGAATAAATCAGCACTATATATAGAAACCTGGATTTTCGTCATTAAAATAGTGCCATAAGCAAGGCTGAAATATTCCACACACAGTCTGCCATTTCCAGTTTCCCTTTAATCACTTATCAACATTAATTCAACATTAACTTAGGATCCAGTTTCTTTACCCTACTCATGCTGGCATCAGGCAATCCACCCATAGTCTCTCCCTCAGACTCCTTTTTTTGGAAGTGATTTTTAAAAATCACTTAAAGTGATTTAAGAATACTCCTAAATGTCAGCTACAGGCAGGAGAAGACAGTTATTGGTCTGAGTTTAGAGAGAATTTTTGGCTCAGTTTCTTCTTCCTACCCTGCTCATCACTGATGTATTTTTAAATGAATCCTAAAATACACACCAGGAAACTCTATTAAATAAAAATCATGAATGGCATGCAGACTGTGCTATTACTGTGCATAAGAAGATAACAAGACTCAAGAGACTGCCCTTTACATTCTGCTGCTCTTGCTAACTGCAGATCTGGCCCAGCAAATGCACGTGTTCCATGAAGAAGAGGGAGTGACACAAACCCTAAGCAGCGTGCCTGGAAAGAGGCTGGAGGAATAAGAGATTGCAGAGATAATATCCATGAGCTGCATCTCCCTCAATTAACAGAGTGATTGGACATGCAGGATCAGAGATCCCGGGCGAGTCGTTGGTAGGTTATCAGTGATATCAGACATCAGATGGAGTGGCCCTGGACTCCCCCTGCCAAACAAACTGGAGGAAAGAATTAGAATTCTGAAAGCTTTTTAAAGCCAGACTCTCACCTCAAGACACAATAAAAGAAAAGCTTTTAGATCATTCCTGGCAGAGGAGCTGGAAAGCTGCCATGCTCAGACAGAGTAACTATGGTAATCCATATCAGGTTGCAGAAATCATCTTTAGCATACAGTCTTTTAAGCCCTCCAAGAAGCTTTCTTCCTAATCTGCTTAAAAATAAAAAATAAAGGGTGCTTCAAGGTCAGACAGTACCAATAATGTGATCAATGACAGTGAAGGGGAAACAGGTTGAGGGTACCTGTCCCTGAGCACCAACCACTGTCTCTGCAAGGAGAACCAAGAGGCAGGAGCTGGGTGGGAGATGGATATCCCTGTCCTGAGCTCTGCACTGCCATGTGAGCTTGATCATCTGTCTCTGCAGAGAAGACTGCACAATTAGGATGCACTGCTGAAAACCAAAGCTTAATTGCTTTGATGCTTAGGTGACTGAGAGCTGAATGCATTAGTACGTCAAAATTACTGAACACAAAGGCCTTGATTCTGTTCTATTCTGTGCCCTTACAAGAGATGCCTTGAGTTCCCCTTCCTGGGCACTTGAGGATCACCAGAGCTTTACATGGGCAGGCTCAGCCCTCAGTGACACATCAACTCTATTTAAATATTTAAGATTGCAGCGTGCGTGGTCTAAAGGAATTTGATTCTATTATTCACTTAGAAAACCTAATAGCATAGAAAATCTAATTCCATTATTTTGAAATTAGTCCAAAAATTAAACTACTTAAATCCCCATGTTAGGTTAGCCCAGACTTTAGTTCAGTTTCCCCCTGTTGTGTGTGTGCAGAGCCTTCACTATCATCTGTCCAATTCCCTGTGAATTCCTGGAGTATTTGGGGGATCCCTGCTCCTGTCAGAACACCCTAGAAATTAAAGGCAAATGAATGTCGTTTGGAGCTGAACCCAAAAAAATCTCAAGAAGAGCAAATATGGCACAGAGGAGTTTGAGGGAAAAGACAACATATGATCAATAGAAAGTCCTGCACAGAGAAATCCCATAAGCAAGGCACATCAGACCTCCCCGAGCCTCTGCTGCTTGGCTCTGCTCCTGCTGAGGCAGGCACCAGCTTTCCCTCCTTGCAAAAATGGCAACATCTCTGATGAGTCCAACACAATGTCAAAACTGAAAACTGTTCCACATCAATCTCATGCTAAAGGGCCAAAAATTTCTGAGATCAATCTCAGAGATAAGGCGTCTATCACTGAATGCTTGTTCACACACAGACATTCCTATTTTTTCTTTTTCTTTTTTTTTTTTTTTGTGATTTCAGCTGACAGGGGATGTTTTTTCCTTGCCTTACGTGCAAAATGATTGTACTTACATGCACAGAGCAGCTGAATGCTTATCTGGCTGGTTCATATGAATACAATACAGCACAACCTCTGTGTTTTATCAGAAAAAATAAATAGATATCAAAAAAAAGAGCAGCACACAGGCAAAAAACTTCAACAATAACAGATAGAGCTTCGCAGATGATTTGAAGATCAGGGTTAATATCTCAGTGTCTCTTGTTTTGTGTTGCAAGGACAAGATGCTGAATTGCTGTGATTTTAGTAGTCCATAACTTAATTTTATTATGTTTGATCTAACAGTGCTAGGAATATTTCTTGGGTATGTGCAAAACATTATACTCATTATATATTAAGGTAGTTTAAGGTCTATTACTTGTCTGTAATTTGATTTTAGAATTTAGATCATTCTCCTGAACTGTCAGGCGCAGAAGCTGGAGGAATCTCTAAACTGCAATTTAGAAAGGAAAAAAGTAATTATGTGCAATCAGAGTCTCCAAGAAGTGAATCTTTTTATGGGACTGCAGAGCTACAGGCGAAGGACACTCAGTTGTGTCCTGAAAAGGCAACCAGCAGCACCCAGCATACAGCAGGGGACAACAATCTGAAGCTCAAGAAGTGCACAATATAATTTTTTCCTGCGATTTTTCATTTCTGCTACAATCTCAGAGCATTTTTGAGCACACCACGCCAGTTCCTCATGCTGTGTCCCTGCTCCCTGGGATGAAGTGGAGAATGAGGGGTGTTGGCAGGAGCCTGGAGCATCCCCTGTGCCTGAGCTGCCATGTGGAAGAGAGCAATGCCAAGCTGTGCTGAGGATGCCCTGCGAGAGGGTTTCCCTCTCAGCTGCAGAGCCCACTTTGGCCTCTTTTCTTCTGGGTACAAAACAGTCCCTGAAACCAGTTTCACTCAGGTATTTGCAAATATTGGGTTTGCACATGAGAAGTGGTGCCAGTCTTTGGGTTGTTTGCCTTTCTCTTTTTGTTTTTTGCCTTCTCCCTGGACACAGCTATAGACACAGAAAGAAGTAGGATATGCAGTAACTCATTCAATAAGAAGACCTAATAAGTCCAGTTCATAAATTAAGCCTGCAATGAAGGCAGATCATTGCTCTTCACCATTTGCACAACTCCCTGCTGGCCTGCCTGGCTGCCTGGGATTTTGTTTGGAGAGAATATTCACAACCAGTCACCCAGTGTGCATATGTTGATTTTAAGACACTGAACCATATCTTAAGAGGAGGTGTTGGCATTTATGTGTCTTCTGTAAATATTCCTGAGGATTATTTACTAAATTCAAAACACTTCTTTTTTTTTTTTTCCCAGAGAGAAACTGTCTAGACAGATCACAGTGAACTTCAAGATTTGTGGATGGAAAAAAGAAAACTTATAGCTCTCTTTTGGCAGGTGAACCCAGCAATGATGAATGATATACCCTCTCATTGTATGACAAGTGCTGTTTTATTGAGGGCAGCCTAACAAGACTTTTACATTGCTCTCATTAGTTTTTCAGAGCACCTCGCCCCTGTTTGAATGTGAAATGGCCACGCAGATGCTGCTGAATCACAGAGGGGGTTTTGTACATGCTCCTGTCTACAAAAGCAAGCCTGAAGGCAAAAGTGCCTCTTTCATTTGTTGGTGTTATCTGCTACCCTTTACCTCAATCCACCTTTACCTTCCACTTCCCCTTCCCACACACCAAGAAGACACCTCAGCAGCAGCAGCAGGAGATGATGCCTGCTTTGAAAGCTGCTGGAGCCTTGCCAGCAGCAGGCAAGAGGGAAAAGAGAGATGGTGATTGCAGCTCTGAGAGCGGGACAGCACTGCCATGGGCTGCAGCCACTGACTCTGCTCAGCACATCCAGAGTCTGCTGACAGCAAGACACTCTTCCCACAGGAGGGAATGAAGAATAGCACCTTCCTATTAGTGAATGCTGCTTATTTTACTCATCTGAACTTTCTTTAGCCATATTGGTGGGACATGGTTGTCTGGGCAGTTCTGCTGGTGGCTGATCCCTTCAGGAAGGCCTGTGCATGCCCTCCACCTATTCCCTCCTGGGCCTGGGAGCACTTTGGGACGTGGCTGTACAGCAGAGCAGTGCCTGGCTGCCCAAAATCTTCCCACAGCCACCTCCAGTTTATTCTCTGTGCTGGTCTCTGAGGAAGAGGGTAGCACAGGCAGGAGGCAGCCATAGAGGATCCCCCTACAAACACACCCACTGTTCTCTCCAGAGGAGTCTTGCACACAGCCCCACAAAAAAAGGCAAGGGACTAAAAGCATGAATGAGACTTTATGGATGTCTGCTGCTGGGATATGGCTCCTTCAGCTGTGATGGAAGGAGCTAGTGCTTTGGGAAAGAGATATAGGAGTTGATGCAGGCGCTTCTTGTATGCACATTTTCCACCTGGAAAATGTCTGTGAAGACACGGTCTGCTACACCGTGTGTCTGGCACAGGAGGGAGAAACAGATGGAGAGAGCATCTAAAACCTTTTGTTCTCCATAGCTAATAACCTGGAGCTCCTCTGATATCTGATATGTGTAGGTTGGCTTCACCTCCATGTGCCTGCTCTTCAGAGGAAAACCAGCTACGCTCATGGGTTGGCTGATACGAGAACGTGTGACTGTTTTACGAAGAGAAATGGATCAGCTCCTAAAACCATCGTGTCCTTTACAAAATGCTGTTTACAGCAGATCTGTCATGAACATCAGTAACTCACCAAGCCGTTGTAGTACAATATGACATTTTAGTGCCAGCAAAACTGGGACTGAAACCAGACACGTTTTGACACAAGTTTAGAAATTAGGAAAACCTTTTTTTTTTTTTTTTCCTCAAAAAACCCTCCAACATTTTGAGCTGTTCTAGTGGAATACTGCAGAGCTTTTGAAGAATGATTTTTCAGCGCATCGGCTCATGCTCAAAATATAGCACTGGGCTTGTTTGGACTTAAATAAAATTCTGAAATTATTATTTTTTCCATGAAAGATATGCCCATTTCAGTCTAGCTAAACAACAATGCAATACTGCTGCTGGAAGAAATTTCCTTCCTGACTCCTGCAGAGTTTGCTGTACACTTTGAAATACCTGCTTTTATTATCCTTTTATTACCCTTAATTTACCATGCAAAGCTACAAATAAGAGTGGCCATAAAATTATCCATCCCTTGTTAAAATGCAGCTGGAATACACACCCTCCTTTGATAGTGGATTCCAGAGGGGGACTTCATGCTGTGTGAAGAATCACACTCTTACTCCCTTCCATGGAAAGTTGGTAGTGCTGACTGACAGGAGGCAGGCAGAGCATCTGCACAGCTCTGGCCCAAATTTACCCTTCAACAATTGGAACAAAAGTCTTCAGCTCTACAAAGTCCTTGCCTGGTACTAGGGCCCATGGCTCATGGCAGTGAGACTTAGACACCCCAACAAAATATACAAAATTTTACCCTTCACCATTAAGAGTTGCCATGGGAAGCCAATGTTGTTCATTCAGCCTGCACCTGGCAATTTCCTGTTCATAACTCTTCTGCTTCTGTGCGACTTAGAGGGAATACAGATTTTTCTTGGGACATCAGGACTCAAGGGAATTACCTGTAGTTAAACATCTGATTAATGGCTCATTAAGAATCAGCAACAGTGTTTATTCAGTCCCTGTCTGAGTGTGGTTTTGCAATTATGTGCTTTTGAGACTGCAGGTGTGTGAAATATTCATAACCCAAATGGAAATATGATGGAAGTGCAGTTTACACTTACTCAAGGGCTAACTCTTCTGGATTATAAATATGAAACAGAAAAGAGCAGTTATTACTCTGCCCGGGAACTACCCAGAACCTTGCTAGATGCTTTACAAACATATTAGGTGCTAAATTTCTGTCTCAAATAATTTATGCTAAGTGGCAGAGCCTTCTATCCCCCTCATCCATGCTACAGGTAGACATGAGGCTTTCTTGTAAAAGCAACATTCACATTGGGATTGCTCTTGTAGCAACCACTGTACTCTGAAGGGTCTGTGCTTTTCTGGGAGCAGGTTTGGGGAAGAGAGAGGAGAAAGAGGGACTGGCAGCCCTTGGCTCAGTCTCTTATAGTTTGTGTCCATAACATAGAATTACAGTAGTGGAGCTCTAATTCTGCTTAATGGTGAGTTGTTCATGGCACTCATCCCTTCCCTGGCCCCAGGGAGATGTGGGGTTTGGACACGCTCCTGCACGTGATGCTCTTCTGCTGTCTGCTCCATCAGCTCCTGAGCAGCCACAACCAATGGGCAGCAGCAACAGGGTACCAGTAATTCTAAAACACTAAGTATTTTTAACTATGAAACCATAATGCTCTAGTTTTGAAGATGAAACAAGGACTGGAGAGCAGGAGGAGGGATGAGAGATTGGTACCTGAGCAAACACTGAGACTCAAGAAGAGTTTCCCCATCGACCTCAGGTGGGGAAAAGCTCCTTGTAAAATAGTTAACTTTGCTGTGGTTGCTGCTGTAAGCATCAAGCCTTCTCCAAAGCTGCTTCCCTTTTCTAATTTATTTTATGCTGTTGTTTTTTTTAAAAAGGTCGTTTCAGAATTCCTCTGGGTCCCATATATTCTGTGCTACCACCTTGCAGAGGCTCTCGGTGGTACCGTACAACTACATATTACTCACAGGAGAACAGGATAGCCAGGCAGGAGCAAATCTAAAAGCAGTGAACCATCAAATGTGAGGAGTGCAGGAGGAAGCTGACAGATGAAGGACAGTGCAGAGTACCTAAATCCAAAGCGCATTTCAGAAAGGGCACTTTTTTTTTTTTTTCAGGAGAAGTATTTATAATAGACTCTCTCCACTGCAAAAGGGAAGGACTTATCTACTTGCCATCACTGATTGCCTGGTCTAAAGTGCTTTGCATCAGTCTCAAAAAGCCCAGTCGAGTGTTTCCAGATGGTGGGAGGCAGCAGCAGGATGGCCAAGGCCAGGCAGTGCCCGGTGTGTGCTCCCCACCCGCTGCAGGTCCGGCCGAGCTGTGGCCCTGGGGGCTCCTGCAGCCTGCAGGCAGCAGCTGCTCCTTCCCCTGCTCTGCCTTCCCTTCCCCAGGGTGAGCAAACACACGGGTGTGCTCCCTCCTTTGGGCTCCTGAGTAGGAGCAGCCTGACAGAGACCCTGTGGATGGGCCTCTCAGCACCAGGTGAGTTCTAGAGGGGACAGAAGAGCTCCAGGCAGTGACTGTGCCAAGGAACCACCCACTTCAGGCTGAACGCTGCTGTGAGTTTCAGAAAGATGCCCACACCTATTAAAAAATGCATTTAAAGATGGGAAATCTATCATGGTCTGCAGCAAGCTGCTCATTATTAAAACTATTTGCCTTTTTTTCTATACTGAGTGTTTCTCTCTCCAGTGGCTGGGCTCAGATGATGCCGTGATGTTCTCCATGACCTCCAAGGGTCCTCTGCTGCCAGAGTCTTCCTCAGTGTTAGTGCTTGTAAAATACCTCCCAAAGAAACTAATGAACTGAACTCTTATCCTATAAACCAGGACTTTTAGGACACACACCATTCTGGTAATTTTTTCTTTTTCAGAACCGCTTTTAAATTTGTAACATTAGCGCCGCAAAAACTGTCTGCCTTTATTTCTCTGTATCATGGCAGAATCTGCATGAGCTCATTCTTCTCCAGTTCACACATTCAAGGTTCCTATTTAATTTTTCAGCCACTGCAGGCAGCTCACATTGAGGTGTTTATCATTTCATAAACACAGTCACCTCAGCCAGTCAGCATGACCTATTTTCCTGCTTCCTGGACCTCATATTTTTTGTCTTGTTCAAAGGGCTCTGGTTGTTCATTGGATCCAGGGCACTCTGAAGGACTGATTTATTATTTACTAATTTGCCGGGTTTTCTGTCATCTGTGATTTTTGTCTTAGAATTTGGATCTTTTCTTCTAGATCATTGATAATGATGCTCTCTAACACTGAACCAAAAATAGATTGCTGGGCAACTGGAGAGAAGCAGCCACACAAAATGTGGATTCCCTGCTCCCAGTTATTAAAATACCTGTAAAAGTGAAGGCTATCTTGAAGATGCATTTAAAGAACTTTTGGAGATCCTCCAAAATAGAGAGAGAATTGCACACCACTGCCAAAAGAAACAAAGCTTAAATCTGTTGTGATTTGTTGTTGTTTTGGTTTTTTGGTAGTTGTTTGTTTGTTTGTTTTTGGTATTAACAGCCTGTTTTTCATGAGAAAATACTTTTTAACTATGTCAGGGCTTTTAAGTTCTGAAGGATAAGGACATAACAGGAAAACAGGAAAGGCATCCCATTATTGTCCTGTTAATTCTTTCCTACTACTCCCATATATGCAGCATGTCAGGGAGAAAATTTCTCTCTTTAAAATGTGTCTCATCCTTTCAAATTTGAGGAGAGCCACTGTTTACTTTCAGCTGTCATTTCTAGCAAAATAAAGGAGAAAGTCTGCAAAAAAATAAATCCCCTCCCAACCTTCCATCTTTTTCTCTGTTTGAAGCTATATGCTTGATAAGTTCTAGCAATATGAAGCTTCAAAAATCCATTTCCTTTAAGTTTGAACTAGAATAGTTTCCTATTATAATTTGAATACTGGTCAGGCTTTTCAATCTACTGCAGGAAGGCATTCAAGGATGTGCCAAATGTTAAATGTTAGCATTATTTATTGCAGTATTGTCAGCACATATTTTTTTTCAAAATAGATCCATACAGAATAGTCCTCAGCCCACAGAGCTGTGACAAAGCAGCAACCTGAAAGTGGCTTTAGGGCACCAAATTATTGGCAAAAATATCAAGTAACCTGCAATTCTTAACTCTCCTTGCACTATGAATGCCTTCTGCCACCTGGGATATTTGTGATGTACTTCTAGGAAAGACAAGCTTTGAAACGGCTGCAGAGGAATACAAGACAGAGAGAAGGATGTGTTCACACCTTTGCTGGTAAGTGTTTTATCCTTGCAGAGCCCAAGAGAAGGCACAGAGAACCAAGCTGTGAAGAGTCTCAGAGAAACCACATATTTAACTTCAGGTGTGCACTTGTACCCAGATAAATCAGGGTTCCTGGTGCCTTCTCTAACTCTCTTTACCACAGGCACTGGAGCTGCTTGGCCATTTGCAGCTCCCTTGTTGGCAGACAGCTTCTTGATACACGAGATCTTTTCTAAGACTGATAGAGAGAAGGTCATATGCTTTTTCCTGAGCTCTGTGATTAATAGTATCCAAGGCTTTAAAAATATATAGGAAGAGACAATAATTGTCAAGGTTTAGGTGTATGTCTAGTGAATTCATTGCTTCCTTTAGGAGAGAATTTGCCATACCTCTGATGGAGTAAGACAGTCTTGTAAACAAAAGAAACTCTAATGAATATAGCAGGGAGAGAATGAGGCTTTTGTCCCCATTGTCACATAAAATATCTCCCTCTCCCCTTCAGTGCAGGAATACTTATCAATACTATGTTTGAATCCCACCTAATAATAGCAGAAAATAGAATAATCTTGTGTAACTAAGACCAGTTTCTAAAAGCAGGAGAGGTTCAGTCCAAGCATCATTAAAATTAGAGACCAGTTCTCAGTCTCCAGCCTGTGATCCCCCAGGGCAGGGACAACACTGTGTCATCCCCAGTTTGCTGAAGCCTTGTCCACTCCACAGCTAGGGAAGTCTGTCCCTGGGAAGCCCTTCTCCATTTCTTTCATCTAAAATCCTTCACCAGGAATCTGAGGTCTCGTCATTGTCAAACACACAGGGCAGACCTGCCCTTCGTTTCAGGGTTTCAAGCCAAAAAAACCCACAACCAGGGCTCTAATTAGCAGCTCTGCTGACTTTTTCTGGACTGCAAAGGATTGAGGAGTCACAGCCAACCTTTGATTTAAAATCAAGAGAGTTACAGCCTGGTCTTCCTTTGAGAAGTGATTTCTGCACTCAGGGACTCATTAGGGAGGAAGCTTCCACCACCATACATACACTTTATTAAAAGGCTGGACATTTTAATAGATGAGATGTTCCACCCAGATGCTTCATTCTACCCCTTCTCCCTCTGTGCCCACCAGAGATCTGTGGGGAAGGGGCAGCTGCACCATTCCCTGGATCACCCAAGGGAATTTTATGCAGGAGAAATCTCACACTGCAGTGAAGGTTACTTTGCTGGTTATATAAGGGCTTGAGGTGGGGATTTTTTTTGACTCCTCTGTTACCAAGGCTTTTCAAAAATCCACAAAAGGCCAAATTTAGCCTAACCCTCCACCAAGTGCCTTGCAGTGACTGTGAGAGCAATTAAGCAGCACTATTTCCCAAGCTGTCTTCTCCTCAATTATGTTGGCAAACAAAGAGGTGTGACTGGGTAAGACCCTCTCCATTAAACAAACCAGCCCTACTTATTTTCACTTTGATCAGGGGAATGAAGTCAGCAGGGATCAGGGAAGGCAAAGCAGCACGTTCTCTCTTGGACTTCTGAAGTTTACAAATAAAAAATAAAAAAAAAGAGAGAGATAGAGAAAGAAAATTATGATGATATGTAATTGGAAACTTAACCCATCTGTAGTGTGGAGCACCAGTACACCAGGAAGGACAGTGGGGCCTCAGGTTCCTGGGACAGGGAACTGGGCAGCCATTATAGTTAGCTTAATGAAAAACAAGGAGAAATTTCCATTGGGAGGCTGTATTTCAAAATACCACCTTTTTCAGAGCAGCTCATAACAGGATGAACTATTTTTTGTATCTGTTTCTGTTTCAGATGTAGCAAGAGATACCCTTAATTGCTGTGCTTCTTCCTCATCTCTTAAGTAAATAAAAGCCAAGGAATTGTGATAACTTGAACTATGCTATTCTTTTGTTGGTATAAATGTATTTTTAGTCTGCTGGATACAAAACAAGAATGTGTTCCATGAGTTAATAGTGTATTCTCTTCGTTCTTTCAGATTTCAGTAACTGCCAGATCCTTTGGGTTAGGATTTTTTAAATTAGGCTTATTTGGGTAAAAATTTTTGACTGAGCTGAGACAGAATTTTTTTATTGTGCTGAGACAGAATAAATGCTGCCCCATGTCACAGACCCCCAATCACCTCTGCAGAAAAGCTGACTCTGCATTTCTCAGCTAATGAAACATTCAGCAGTGTCTGGGTGGGGAGGGCTGCTATCAAACTCTCCCTACTGAGAGGTAAAGTGCATCCCAGTGTCTCCATTAGCTATCAGATATTTTGACATCACTCTTAAAGCACTCTTGGTCTTGCTTGTAGCAGCCTAGAAGACTGGAGCTGTGCAGGTTCCTCGGGGTCCCTGAGGAGCTGCAGGAGCTCCAGCAAAGCTGCAGCAAACCTGCACATCTCCCTGGGCCAGCTCCCCAGTAACATGTCCAGGATGTATGAACAGAGGCCTTGCTCAAGGGATTGTTTTTTATACATAAATTTGGTGTTTGCAAAAGCAGTGGATACAGAGTAATGGAAACAGAAGTCCCTTCCTTATCCTCAGACCTGTGTCTTGAAGCATGAGAGGTTCTGATGGCTGGGGAGAGAGTGAGAGGAGATTAGAGCTCTTTATGTAAAATTTTTCTCAACCATTGCTTCATTTTAATCTCTTATTTATTACTGGTTGCATCTGCTTATAAATTAGGCCAGTAAGTTGTCTGGAGCTCTTAATAACACATTTCACTGCTGCTTTGAAAGATCATCTGTACAGTCAACAAAATAATATTAATGGGTCATTACTCCAGTAAAGCAAACCACTGAATGATAACAGCGGCAGCATTAACAGGATGGTGAAAATGAACTCTTGGAACTCCTTTAGTGCTGGGTACCAAAACACTTTTCCAAGGAGACAAATATTTTTTTACCCCATTTTATACCTGGAGAAACTGAGAAAAGGAGCAATGTCTGCATTGTCGGACAGAAATACAAGCAGATGCTTGCAGCTCAGAAATTAAAACAGGTATTTCTCACAGGCCATATTCTAGAGTTTTAATTTTAATTTACTGTCACCTTCTCTCTAAGTCTGAGCCTCTGCTAGCTCATGGGAAATCTTCTCTGAAGCAGGAGGAAAGGCTCATTGCCACCATCATGTCACTCCTCTTTGCTAGTTCATGCCTGCAGAATTTCATCTCTCTAGAGGTACTTTTCACTAGAAGAGCTCCTAGGAGGAGCCCTAGAAGAAACTTTTTTCCTAAAGTCATGCTGTGTACACTGCTGGGATTTTTAGGGCTTGCCTGAATTTATGTGGGAAAACTAATCCAAAAATCCTCTGCGAACTTGCTCGGAATCAAAGTAGCCTGAAGTGATTTAAGCTGAGCTAATGAAGGCCTGACTGAGCTTCTCTGAACAAAGCTTTCAGTGCCATTTTAATAGTCCACTTTATCACACCCTTAATTTTGGGCCAACAGCATTACAGATAAATCCTCTCAAAATAACAGAGGAACACAAGAAAGGACTACAAGATGTGGGTGACTATCAATAAGAATTTTCCTTATAACTATGCTGCAAAAGCCAAATCTCACAGTCCTGACCAGGGAAGACAAGAGGAGTCTGCATCAGAGACGTGTGAAAAATGAAATCAGGAGTTTGGCAGTTCAGAATGTCCTCAGAGTCTTTAATTCTGAGAAAGAACCAAGGATGGAGTGATTCAATGCAGACATCTCTGACTCTTACTCCTGGAGAGAAGCATGTGAAAATGTGTCTTCCTAAGGACCAAACTCAATAAAATCAGATTTCACCCTTTCCTTTTGACCTTTTCCCAATTCCTCATGAATTCCAGACCAGCCTCAGCATGGTCAGGACCCAGTTCTTCCTTCCCAGTGGCAGAGGATGGGGTCCAACAGCACATTCCCAGGAGTGAGCCCAGCCTCCCAGGACCTTCCTCTCCCAGAGGGAGGCAGCTGCGCCTGCAGCAACCATACTTCAAATACTTTAAAAGACAGGTTTTCCTGCTAATTTGCTCCACTTGAACAGTCAGTGCTGGCAGCAGACCAATGCCTTGGAGAAATACTTCAGTTCCTCCCGGCTTTGGAACCTGGGCATCATTTTTGATCTGCCTTGTGTGCTCTCGCTAGATCAATGTATCATCACAGCAGTTCCCTCTGCTGAAATAGGGCCATCCTTCTCCCAGCACAGCGGAGTGTCTCATCATCTTAGATCACAGATCAACTCTAATTTTCTTCTCTCTTACACAGAAAACTGCCATTTTGCCCTGCTTGTATCCTCTGAGAACAACACTGTAAAGAGAATTTTCTTCCCTTCCTTTCAGACTATGTCCTTCCCTTCCAACACAGCCCTTCTCTCCCCACTCTTTAGTGGCCACATCAAACCGAAGCTGCTTGGTCTGTATTTTCAAGGCGCTTCACAACTTTTATCTGCCTAACCCATCGTTTTTCGCTGAGTTTCAAGAGATCATCTCTCACCTTCAATCAGCCCCAGTGCCAGATGGAAGCAGCCCCAAATCCTCCCCCCACCCCTCTCAATGCAGCTAACTAACATGAAAACAGCAACTCCTCCCTTCTGTGCCAGAGACTGTGGCAGATGGCACCACCCTGTTTATTACAGGATAATCATTTTTTAAAAGAAGATAAGGAAAAAGAAATACACAGAAAGTTTAACGAGGACTTTGAAATGAAGTTCCTGCACGTGTCTACAGACTGGAAATCGTCTCTGGGGTCACCAAGTGCAGTCTCTTCTATCATGTGCACTACATTGTATTAACTCTCCATAAACTTACTGAGCTGTGGCTGGAAGGTAGTTGGGATTCTGTTCATTGTCATTCCTTCCAGAAAGCTGTTCCAGCCTCCCTGTCTTAATGGCTAGAAAACTTGCATTTCCAGTGTGATTTTTATTGGTCTCCAGTGCAAATAATCTTTTTTTTTCTCCCTAAGGTTTTTACAGGCAGTAATCATAACCCTGCTAAGCCTTAATTTTCCTGTGATCAACAAGCCACACTCCTTTAGCCTTCTCTTGTAAATCAGGCTCTCCATTCTCCTGATCCCTCTAATACCTCATCTGTGTGTATCTCTGTTTTAATTCACATTTTTTAAGCATAGATATTCACAAATTACTGTAACAAACAAGGAAGCTAAAAGCTTCTTACCTCTGCAGATGATACTTTTGCTGATGTAAGCTGTGTCCTTTCCACAACTCATCACAAACTGGACATAATTTTGTCCAGATTCTGTAGAGCTGATGCCAGACTAACAGGCCTGTACACGCTGGTCTCTCTATTACTCTCCCTTTCTTAAATACAGACACTGTGTTTGCTATTCTTCAGTCACACAGTGCCACCCTTGAGTTGATAGGTTTATTAAAAACTCTTACTACCAGATTTGCAATTTCACACATCAATTCTTCCAGAACTTTAGGAGCAAAAGTTTCCACTCCACAACTCTCCACTCCTCCCAACATGTGCTATGGAGGACTTTTAGCTTTTATTCCACTTACAGTGGGGCAAACTCTGTTCCTACGTGCTCCTTCCCATTAGTCACTGCACTTTTACCCCCATCCAAACTGGTTGAACTGAAATTTCTGCACACTCACACACTGAGATGTGATCCCTAGCACGGTGAGTGATGGATCCATGCCTACAGAGAAAGCAGGATATTGGATTTGTGCTGAAATGTTTAGAAACACATAGGATAGATTAAGCTTTTCAGAAACTTAACGGGAGTGTTAAGATGAACAAGTGTGCTTTAAAAATCTCTTTGTAATGCTTGAGGTGGAATAAGCACCATGTATTGACTGGGCCATTAAAACAAAACCACTCCCAGGATTTCAGTGCATTTCTGCAATAAAGTGAAATGAACAATGCTTCTGCCAACCACAGCCTCATTAATTGCCTGGGAACCTCATAAGGAACTGAAGCCCAAAAGATGAAGGAAAGAGGGAATAATACCAAAAACATAAATAAATAAAAAGGGGAAAACAAATATTGCAAGACACCTGAACAGTTATTTCATTGCCATAGGAAAAAAAATGGTTGTGTGCTTTCTTTAGGAATGGCATCCTAACACTCTTCCTTCTGATGAAATCAATGGAGAGCACCAGAGGAGCCCATTAGCACCTCAGTCAGCTGCTGTGCTGTGGATCTGCTCTCTGATATCCATGGGAGCCCTCAAATTCTCCTTGTACAGTCCTCTTTAAGTCTGCCTGACACAGAAATGGGGCCCACAGCTGGAGCACTCCGGGCCCCCTCCAGGTGAGGCTCAGCTGGGGCTCAGGAGCTGCTGAGGGATGGCAGGAGCACAGTGGGACACTCACTGTGCTGCTGGGGTGGTGAACATCCTGGGAGGAACACAGGGAAAAGGCTGTGGCCATGAGATATTTGAAATGCAAGAGATGTGGGCACATGGGGTACCAAGAGGATGGCTGCAGCTCCTCCTTCCCATTTGGCCCTGGGTACCTCCCTCCGCAGCGAGGTGCAAACACAGACTACAGCTTTGCCTTTGCCTCTCCCTGAAGCACAAACCCACGGAGAGCCAAGGGGGCCAAGCAGGTGCAGGGGGCAGGCAGGAGGAGCCTCCTGGCCCTGGCTGCCATGCTGCTGCTAAGCAACGTGCAGGCACAGCCTCGGAAACCCAATCAGGGCAGCACCGCGCTCCCCTCGCGTTGAATGTCAGTTTACAAATGGAAGTGACAGATCACAAACCATTCCCCTCTGCAGCGATGTGGTCTCATCCTGAACCCCTCTTCCTGTGCCCGGCTGGTGCAAAGTGATTCCACCTCTGCTAAATGACTCCCAGAGTCTCCAAAGTACAATTTTGTTTTATAGTCGCTGTCAAACCAAAACGTTTCATGTTAATTTCTTACAACCTACTCCACTGTCTGCTCCGCTCCTATTTGATATTTATTCCCCTGTCAAATGTGCATTTATTTGCTGACATTTTTATTAAATTAGACTGTGATAAATCTGTCTGCATTTATGTTTATGTCCCTTCATGCCGAGGACCCCAAAGTAGGTTCCATACATTAAGTGCATGGCCAAATGCTCATGAGCATTTCACAGAGGGTAAATAAAGCCAAAGTACTGGTAATCAAAAATGATAACAACCCAACCTGGCTGGGCTGGAAGGGGACCAGCATAGCAAATGTTTTAGTAGCAGTGGGCAATCATCTCTCTCCTGAGCAGAGAAGGAAGTTTCTGGGAACAGCCCCACTTCCAGATTGTGAAAATTCACACTTTTTATTTTCTTTTAGACAGGATAGAGAATTTCTTGTGCCCCACTGTTAGCAGATTTTCAGCAGTAAAAAACAGCTCTTAAATGGTTGCAACTTACAAAATGTTGCTGTAAGATACATTACAAATGACATTCCAGTGTGCAGTTAGTGGTCAAATGCTCCCCAACTCTTAAAAGAGCTTTTAAATACCTCCTGAGCTCACCGAACCTTGAGTAAATACAATTCTGCATGGTAAAAGTGAGGCACAGCAGAGTGGGATTGGCTCGATGTCACCCATCAAGCCATCACCAGTCAGGAATGAAGATCAGAACAGCTAAATGCCATCTGGAAAAACCTGGGGCACCAGATCAGCTGTCTCACATTTGTATCATCTGAAGCTTCCCCCCAAAATTTCCATTGAAAAAAGAGTATTTTAGTGTATAGCAACTTTTTTTTTTCATAGCAGCAACAGGGAGAAGAACAAGCTAGAATTTCACAAAAGCAAGGTCACTCAAGGTTGAGGCTTTTCCTCAGCCCCTCCTGCTGTCCCCTGTCGTATCAGTCGTGCCTGATATCCTGCAGCACATGTGCCCTGCAGTTCCTGAGCATCTCTGTGACATCCTAACGAGGGGCCTCACGCCACTCACACCCAGCTTGATGAGAGGAATGCAGAGGAATTCAGAGCAGCTCCCTCCAGCTTCAGAGGGCTCCGAGCACAGGAAATTTTTTTTTTTTGCTAAATTACAATGTCTTGAAATTGGCAACAGCACGCTGATTATGTCTCATTGTGGCTGTGATGTCCTTGGCGATGGAGCTGGGAGACCACAAAGTGAATATAATGCTCCTCTATGTGACTCTAATGACTGATGATGCTCTGCTGTGGGTAGCAATTTTGAAATAACTGAGAATGACGACAGAGAATATTGCCTTTGTCTTCTTGCTTCAGAAGAACTTTACGTGTAACTAAGGAGCAGCACTGCCAGCCACACACACTGCTAATAGGGGAAATTTGCGGCCCCATCAAGCAGTTTGTGCTAATCTGCCCCTTACAGAGCCCTGCAGGGCAGGCTGAGCTCATGAGGCAGGGAAAAGTGGGTGCTCACTCCTAGGTAGGTTCTTCTCACACGCAGGATGAAATCTCAGGACACAGGGACAGCCAACAAACACTGCAGGCCACAAGACAAAACTAATAAATTAAATTAAGTGTAGCATTTTTTAAATTGGACACCAGATGCTTTCCTCACTCTGGTTGCTCCCTGTCATTCTGATAGCTCAGAGGAACCATCTCACTGAATAAAACAAGTGCTGATCCCGCAGAGGGATGAATTGAATGCTTTGGTGACATGCAGAGAATGCAGTTATGTTATCTTCCAGACCTGACCTAGTATTGCTGTTTGCCAACCCTTTGTGCCACAGAGAAGAGCCAGTGTGCTCTGGAGTGTCTCCTGCGCTTTGTGACCCCCTCACAGCCAACATATGCACAGGGGACACACAAAGAGTGTCCCACATTAGACAGGGATGATGGAGATTCTCTCCTGCCTTTCCCAGCCTCTGGCAGAGCATGAAGGGCTTCGGTGCACACCAATGTCACTGTCAGTCAAATGGAAAACACCGTGTGTCAGCAGCCACCCTGTGAGTGGGGAGGCGAGGAGGGAAGCACAGGGGGAGGCTGAATGCAGATCCCACCCCTGGCGTGTCCTGCAGGAAGCTCCAGATCTCCTCTGAGCCTCACCCAGGATTTTATGTCCATCCCAGGCCTCCAGGAGATCGAGAGGTCTGAGCCTTCCCCAGCCAGAGCAGTCTCAGCTCCAGCCTGGCTGAGAGACCATCAACCATAACACACCAGCTGACTACTTTAATTTTTACACACTGTCTGAACAAGCTAATTTAAACTCGTGCAGGTCAGTCTCCAGAGACTGGAGACTGACATAAGAGGGGCACAAAAATCTATTTCTGATCTGCCAGAACAGCAGGTCCTGAGAAGTCCAAGTGTTGTGCTGGCAGTGTGGTTTGCCTTTGAGGGATGGGAAATCAGAAAAGAGGAGGTCAGCTAACTCCAAGATAACACAGCTGATTTGGAGGAATGTCACCATGAAGTCATAGCTTTGGTGGTCATTAGGGCTCCTGAAGATACTGGACTGAGCAAATTTAGTTATCATCCATCCTGAAGGATTTTAAATTCAAGATGTTGAGGAAACTAACTCTTTGCTCAAACTCCAGTACAGACTCGATTGCCATGGTGGCCTTTCTTTGCCACAGCCACAGTTCATTTATCTTCCCATTGCTGTGGGAGCCAATGGAAAACAGAAATGTACCAACAGGTCTGAGCAGATCTGTGTAAAATTCTTTCCCTATGAAGAGTATAGTGCCCACAGTATTTGGTCTCACTCTGCTCCTGAGCTCACAGAGGAAATGCAGAGAAGGCAATGTTTTCTCACACCTCAGGAACAATTTATGTGGGGTACATAAATCTGTGTCCTGTTCCGCCCAACAACAAGCCAGAGAGTCTTTTTGAAGCACAGAGACTGATCACACCTAAAGGCTGCTCCAACAAGCCCCAAAGGCAGCACACGAGTGGTTTCCTGTGCACCAAAAGCCTGTCTCTGCTCCTGCCTTGTATTGTTCCCATTAAATGGAAACCATTCTGAAGCATAGTTTGTGTGCCCTTAACACATTCCCTAGTATTGCAGCTTTCTGGGCAAAATTCATTCCTTTCACGGGGTGAAGACCATGCCCAAGAGCTGTTTCCACCTTAGTCTGGTGGGCTTCCCACAACTCTAAACGGGGATGACAGCTCTGGTAGTCGAGCCCTGAGGGATCTAACACAGGCAATTTAAAAAGTCAGTGCTCCCAGCAGTCCACTCTCCCCCAAACAATTAGAGGCAAACATGCGCCTGCATTTCAATGCCTTCAGCGTGGAGGTTGGCATATCAATGTGAGCCCACCTTCAGACAAAGCACTGGGCTCACCCTGAAGGGGTGGCATGGCTCTGGCTCCTGGCAGTAGCCAGGGACAGATCCCAGCTAGCCCCATCCCTTGAGCCCATCTCTTCACACTCCCAGCCTCCTGCTGGGGTTTGCTGCTTCTGCAGGATTTCCTGGCCAGGCTATTTTGGGAGAGATTTGGTGCTGGTGCAGGTGCCCTGCCATGGCAGTCTGTGTGTGTGTGCCTGTAAACCAGCACGCAGGGAAGCCCAGCCACAGGGATGAGTTTTTGCCTGGAAATTTGCATCTGCCAAAGCGAGCAGCTTTCCCAGCTTCTCCTTCCTCAGACCCGCTTCAAAGTTCCAAATGAGTGGGTTTTGCCTCTTTTTCTGCAAGTGAACATTGCTTTTCCTCAGAAACACTAGGGAACAATTAGAGCAATGAGAAAGTGGTAAAAATAACACAAACCCATTGCATTCCTCATGGCTCTGACAGCCAGAGTGCTGTGTGGTATGGCAGAGAGCAGAAACACAACACATTTAAAAACCAAACAGGTGAGCACTATCTGTACTTTAAATCACTCATAACCACTCTCGCTTTGCTAGAAATATTTCAGGGAGCCAGAACACCTCCATGGCCCCGTGAGCACATTTAACAGTCCTTGGTAATTTGTCACTTGGGATGCCAATCACTGTTGTGCTGGTTTTGTCTGGAGCAGAGCTAATTTACTTCATAGTAGCTGCTGTAGGGCTGTGTTGAGGATTTGTGCTGGAGCAGTGCTGATAATTCAGGGATGTTTCCAGGACTGTCAGGCAGGGCTTACACAGAGCCAAGACCTTTCCTGCTCCTCACCCCACGGTTCAGGAGGCTGGAGGTGCATGGGAAGCTGGGAGGGGACACAGCCAGGACAGCTGACCCCAGCTGACCCGAGGGATATCCCAGCCCATTTGGGGTCACACCCAGCATGGGGGGACAAAAAGGAATGAGGGGACTGTCAGAGTGACAGTGTTTGTCTCCCCAAGTCCCCGCTATGTGTGACAGAGCCCAGCTTTCCTGGAGATGTCTGAGCCTGCCTGCCCATGGGAGGTGGAGAAGGGATTCCCTGTTTTGCTTTGCATGTGTGCACAGCTTGTGCTTTGCCTGTTAAACTGTCTTTGCCTCATTTCCTCCCTTCCACACTTCTGATCCTCTCCCCCACCCCACTGCGTGAGGCTGAGCTGCCAGCTGGGGTTAAACCACAACTGTATTTTTTTTATAATGTTTCATTTGTGGCAGCACTGCGGTACAAAAACACTCAAACATTGCTAGGTTAAAATATGTGTTTTCCCAGTGGTAATTAGTACAAGAAAATCAGGCTAAACGTATTAATTTGAGTTGGCTTTTTCATTCTCTTCCTGTAGTTTTACACTTCACAGTCGCAATAATTGTAGCCCTTATGAACAATTATGTAAAATTATGTAAAATGCAATATGATCAAGGTATTAGGCTATTATTATCCCAGCTGTAAATGCATGAATCATTACTACAAAGTACCTAAACCCCCCAGAATTGTCTGTCAGTTTGAGTTTAGGGGCTTTTTTTTTGTCTTTTGGATGTTGATGACAATTAAATCATACCTTGATAAATATAAAAGGAAAAAATCCAGCATAGCTATTATGAGTCCTCATTAGGAGGCAGAAGAGTGGTTTTCATGTTTTGCCATTTAGCTAATTGTCTGGTTTGTGACTTATCTGGAGAGTCTTTCTGAAGCAGGAATCCAGGCAGGGCTGGGCTGGATGGGAGGGGAGCCTTTGGGGATCAGCCTCGTGGGGAGAAAAGATTTGGCAGACTGGAATTTGGCAGGGCTTGACTTGATGTTTCTTGAGTGGCCTGTTGAATGCATGACAGAGAGCTCACAAAGGACAGAAGGATCTTGAAGGACTTTAGATATGAATGAAGACAGAAATTTCCCTCTTTTGATCCTGTTGCTTTTTTTTGTTTTGACCCTGTCCTGGGGTGCAGTGATGCCTGTTTTCTCTTGGGCATGAAAAATAGAAATATTTTTTTAAATATCTTTGTGTTGTATGTGTGTCTATATAAACTTTTGTCATTTAAAGACAGTTTTCTTTTATTTTTGAAAGGTCAACAAGCTTTATTTTAGTGCAAAGCTATATCCTACTCCTTCAAGCTGACCTCAAAGTCAACAGGACTGTAGACAAATGAGGAGTCTCAGCATCACAGTCAGATACCAGGATGTGTATTAATTTCCCTCTGTGCTGAAGGAGAACTATCCCCTCTCATTCTGGAGGAGTTAAATTAGTATGCTGGGGGAAGGAACACCATGACCTGTTTCTTTCTGCTTCCTATGGATGTGTGTGGTGATTTGAATGTGAGACAAAACTGGAGATTGCTCAGGAAATTCTCATATCATTCACTCTCTCCCTAAAGCTTGCAGGAACCATGAAGATCATATTACAGTGTTACAGAAAATAACAGAGCCTTGAAATTAGGTGGAAAAGTCATGGAGAGAAATGTGGCTGAGCCAGGTTCTACGGAAATTATTTTCCATTGTCTTTTTTATGCTGAAAACAGAGCAGAAATAAAGCACCAACAAATGTAGGGAAAAGTGCCTCGTGTATTGCAAGTTGAATAACCACTATGAATTGGTCAAAATAATGGAACAATTATTTATATGCAAGCCTGCAATAGAGAAATTCTTGCCTTGGATGGTAAAGCTAATGGGCTAGATTTATCTTTCTCATTGCTTCTATTGCCCATCCCTCTTCTTCCTGATCAGCCCTGCAGGAACACACGTGGATTTGCTGACACTACTGATCCATCCAACACCTGTGGCAACAAAACTGGATAACCCCTTCATTGAAGAAGGGGACACTGGGCCCAAAATAACAAGAAGTGTTTGTATTTACTGTGAGGGTGGGCAGGCCCTGGCACAGGGTGCCCAGAGAGGCTGTGGCTGCCCCTGAATCCCTGGAAGTGTCCCAGGCCAGGTTGGATGGGGCTTGGAGGACCCTGGGACAGTGGAAGGTGTCCCTGCCCAAGGCAGGGGGTTGGAACAAGATGATTTCTAAGATCCCTTCCAATCCAAATCATTCTGTGATTCTGTGAAGTGGCAAGGAGGTAAAATGATTCAGCCAGGAAAGGACACCACGAATGTTCCCCTTCCCTAGCTCAAAATACAACAGTGACCCCTCAACAGAGAGCTGGGGATTTTAAGGAGGTTACAGGATAAACCTAATGCCTCATTTCCCTTTCATGGAATCAAGCCCTGGTTTCAGTGACAGGTACTGAGAGCAGGAGCCAAATAATTCTTTAATCTAAAGGAAGGGGGCTCAATATCTCCATTTGGAGCAGAAAAACATCTCCTGTTTTAGGTTTTTGTTTGTCTGTGGGGAGCAGTGACACTGCTGTTTGTATCTGGAGTCGGGCTGCAGATGCCCAAGTTTGCAGTAATTATCTAACTGGCAAAGCCAAGCCTGTTAAACTTTAGATCAGCATTAAAAAACACAAGAGAAAGTTATTTACCTAATTGCCTGGAAAAAACTGTGCCCCTCCATTTGCAAGAATGAGACAATATTAATTGTCTCTTAATAATACAAGATTGTTGTTCAAGAGCCTTGTTGGACATTATTTTTTCCTTGAAAAGGAGAAAAAAGAGCCCTCAAAATAAAGAAAAGTGTGCAAGGGAAGAAGCTAATATAACTAGAAGTGAAATGTTAATGTTATTTCATTAAATGATTTGTGAAGAACGAGATAAGAGATCGACAGTCTCAAAGAATAATTTCTTTAAATACCTTGTGCTTGAGATTCCCCTCTAGGCAACTTTTCATCTTTCTTCATTAAAAAAATAGCATTAAATTTTATTAAAGAGTCCCAATTAAGCTGGTAACTTGCTTCAAAGAGCATCCAGGCTTAGGGGGATATGTTAAATGTTAACAGTGATGGGAAGATCCACCCGTGGAGCTGATTTTAAAAACAGCATCTTTCTGACTGGTACAATTTGGCTTGCACACCCTTGAGGCATTCTCCCAGACCTACTGATACTTATTTTGGGAAGCAGCACATAAATTCCTGGCTTTAAGGTCAAGTAGATGGTGAAGTTGGCTGTAACAAATGCAAACTTTTCCTGATAGCTTTGGAAGATGTCAATAACTAATTTCTAAAATGAATGTTTTTCTTACAACCCGATTTGGTCTGCTTTGAGTGTGGCACCACACACACCAGAAGCAAATCCTGTGGATTTAGCTTGCCTCATTGTTTAAGTGGAGTTGGCAATAAACACAACACCTCAGGAACAGTCTTGGCTGGAGACAGCTCACGGGAAGAGAGATGTTGGTCCCATCTTAATTCTCACAGTCAAAACCAATAGGAAAGCAAACACATTACATTGTTTTCAGAGGAATTCTCAGGGTGTGAGGCTGGAAAACAGAAGTTACCAAGAACCCTCACAGCCTGTTCTTTGGGAAGGGGGCTGGATGGATGCAGGGTGATCCTGAGCACACCTGAGCACACCTGAGCAAGCCCTGGGAGAGGTGAGAAGCTCTCTGGTGGCAGGGGCAGAGCTGCAGAACCTCTAATGCTGGCAGGGGTAGAAAACTGCCTTCAGATCCTACACATGGCACAAAGGGAGTGCATGGCCTGGCCAAACTCTCTTTTGCCAGTGCCTGGCTGTGGGAAAGGCATGACCAACACTCCACCTTCATCACTTTATGTTCCAGGGAGGAAGAGCAAGATATAAATCCCAACACCACAAATCCATTCCGAAGATTTAGTAAGCCATGGTCTGAACTCCGTGGAAAAACCTGAGGGAAAATATTCTGAGAAAACCACTTGCTATGAATCTTGTACAGTGACAAGAGATAAATAGGACAGGAAGAAAAAACTGCAGCACTCCCAGGTCCCTTCTGATCCCAGGGGAAAGAGAGAATGGTAAGAGGAGTGAAGGACAGGTCTTCCACTTGAGAAAACCATCTTAAATCCAGACTTCTCCTACCCTCTCTTGTTCCCCTGGCAGATCTGCTCTCTGAACAATGCTGCACAAGGAGATTATTTATTCAGCCATCCAAATGTCACATTCATATTTAGACACTGATATAGTCCTTTGCTTTACATTCACATCCTGCATTTCCTTCAGCTCTAATCGAGGGCTAATTTCACATTCATTCTTCATAGCCACATTTAGACAAGACACCCAGTGGTGCATACTTAGGGGGGGGTCCATTATTATTATTTATTTTTTATCAGAGTATGTCATTCCCAGGCAAAGGATGTGCTGCCTGCAATGTAATTTTATATGCTGGATAACACTTGCATTGACTGGGAGGCACACAAGTCAATTGCATATTGTATTGCAGATTATTTTATATTTATTATTTGCTGTCAAAGTGATTTTGAAAACCAATGCTTATGTGCTGTGTGTACTTTACTATAAATAGGGGAACTCCTGGAGAAGGTACAGGGAACAGGATAAATTTAATTTGACAATTCTGTCAGAGGTAACCTGCACTTCTTTCCAATCTGCCACTTGCAACAAACAAGCCAAACTGGTGTTGAATTCAGAGAAAAAGAGCTGAAGAAACTCAGTAGTAAATATTATAGTGGGCAGATACAGGAAGATTTGCTTCACCAGTTTAGGATGGTGCACAGCAGGACTACATTTTCCTAAGGAAATGATTAATGGCACCCCTGAGATAATGCCTCCTCTTTTTCAGTTCTTTTCTCCCCCTTGTTTAATTCCTCTTACAGGAGTAAGGTTTAAAATGATACTTTTCTCCCTCTTTCAGTGAGACAGCACATCTCACAAGGGAAAAATCAATTCTAAATGGGAATTGTGTATATTGCAACATTTATATACAATAATTCTCCCCTCCTCTCCCTTGTGCATGTCTCCATCAGGGACAAATAATGGATCCAATTTGCTGGGAGCACAACGTGGCAACAGCTTTGCCCCAAGGCTGGCTGAGCAATTTTGCCTCTTCTCAGGCTACAGGAGGCTGCTGAGAAGTTCTTACCAGCCTGGGATGTACAGGGGCTCACAAGTGGAAGGAGAACAGGACAGAATTCCCTGGAAGTGGTCTAAAATGTACTGGTGCAATTATGAGTGATGTTAAAGCTTGTCACAGTTATGTAACTTCTCCTTTCTTGGGGCTTTCTCACCCCCATCCTTGAGAGCTGGCACTGCCATCCAGGTGACTGTGGGCTAAGCCAGGTGCATCCATCCTGAATGGAAACCAGGGAGGACCTGCTTCTCCAGCTTCACTTCCTCTGCCTTCCATGTCTACACATGCACCATTTTTTAAATGAAAAAAAGAACAAAACAATTATGTTTATGAGTGAGGTGCCATGAGCACACATGTTCTGGGTGGAGAAATCAGGAGATCAAATTTGATGGGGACCAAAAATCCCAGGAATACCCTTTGATCCTCCCCTTCTTCTGCAAAATTGTTGCTGCTACAGCTCCTCTATCCTGGTTCAGAGACTGGCAGGGACTGGGACACCCCTGTGTGACAGCACAGCTTCTGGAGGGGGTGGCTGGAGGAAAAAGCAATTACATTTTATGTTCTACCTTCCCCTCTGCTTTCTTTTCATTATCCTATAAACCTTAACGAGGAATAATCAAGAGAGGCTCCCTGGTTGTACTGCAAGTTTACCGAGGTCAAAGCTGCTTGAACTTGCAACTTTACCTTAACTATCCTGTCAAGACAACACATGGGCCTGCTCTCCAAATTGATTACATAAATCTCCAACACTACTGTTAATCACACTCCTTATTCCAGCTTATCTTTCACCAGAGATAAAGCACAGTTGCTTGGCTGTTTATCATAGTGCTGGTATCGTATTATCTACCTTGAAACTTCAGACTCCCTCTGCCCAGAGGTGTGACAATTAATAGGAATCAGAATCACGTTTTTATAGATAAAGTAAGGTTTTGCTAAAGAGTCTTTGTAACACAGAAAAAACAGGAAAAGGCCATTATTATGCTTATTTTGCAAAGATCTCTTGTCAGCAATTGCTTGATATATACCCTAATTTAAGCAACGTTTTTATTGAATGATCAGTATTCAATTTCTCAAATCATGAACAATCAAAAAAATATTTCTTATTTCTAGAGTTACCATTTCAGTAAGCCCAAGTTGACAGCCCAAAATCCTTTCAAGTTGTTCTCTTTAAAAGAGAGGAAAAGGGAATTTAAGAATTAAAAACTAGCCACTCTTTCTAGCCACAATAATAGATACCCTCTTAATGCTCCCAGGAGGCTTAACAAGAAAAAAATCACTTTTTTGAAGGACATGGTGACAGAAGAAACTGAAAATTATGTGGACCTTCAGTGCCTAGGGAGTGAAACATAATATTAAAAAAGTAGGCATCTACCTCACATGGTGGGATGTACTTTATATTTATCAGCTTCTGGCTTATTGTTGGCCTCGAAGGATGAACCCACCATTAACCTCAAGCAGTGTCTTTTAATTTGCCTGAGGTCTTGACATGGCTCCTGGATTCTTTCATGATGATCTTTAGCAGGAGCTATTCTAGAAGAAAAGCCATAAAAGATGTGTTGTTTCTGCCTGAAGGGCCCTGGGGAGCTGCAGGGGAAGGCAAAGCAGGTGGTGGTGTCAGAAATGCTCTGAAGCCTGGAGAAAACCTTGCTGCAGAAACATCACCTTTAGTGCTCCCCTCCCTTCACAGCACCTCCAGTTTTCTAATGTGCATTTGCCTCATTGTATTTTTATTTTGCTTTCTGCATAATGATGAAAACATAGGGCTGGGTTTGCATTATCTGTTTTTTTTACATGATATCTATAATTGACTTCTGGAGCACAACGGCGTTCACTGAGAGAATTGATTTAAAATTGCTGTAATAATATTGCAAAATTCCTTTATTAGTGCCAGAGTACATCAAGAAGAATCAGTGAGATTGCCATCTAGGATAATAAACACTTACAGGCAAGTGCAAGCAGCCCACAGAAAGTAGCAATTTTGCAACTGCTTTTCTCTTTCATTCTGTTTCTCCAACAGCCACTGGTCCATCATCACCACAAATTCGATGGCACCTACAGGAGCCATCTGGAAGGATCTGTTTTTCATATCTATCATAAGTATTTGAAGAATATGAGCTGGTAATTCCTCATTATATGCTAATGTTGGAAAGAAGGGGTTCATTCTCTCCTTCTTTACATCAGCATAAACTCAGAATCACTCCAATGACTCAGAAAGCAAGTCAGGATGCTGAGCTGAATGGTGAGACCTTAAATCCCATTTTCAGGACACAACCCAAGAGATCCTTTCAAAGAATTCCAGGCCATCATTGCATTGACTTCCAAAGGATTTGGACTGGACCCATTTTCTCACGAAGCAGGAGGAACGAGGCTTAGAAACCTCCCATGGTGTGGGTGCAGGCAGCCCTGCCTGGCTGATCTGCTGGGATCAGCCCACAGAATATTGAAAAACAAAGCATCCATTCCCTGAAGACTCTGTGCCATGATCACTGTTTGAGCCACTAAACAAAGCTGGCACCAGCAAACAGTTATTATTGTAAGCCTTATTATGTAAGTATTCCTTATGTTTTAATTTTTGACTTCTAGATTAATTATTTCAAGGATATTTTACTGGATATTTTTCCATGAGGGTTAAGGCTGTGCATAGCTGTGCTATTTTAACTGCCCTGCTTGGTCCTGCCTGTTTGCAGAGCTATCACAGAGGCTCTCCAAGCTACTGTGTTTCACTGAGCTTCCAAATTAAATTACAACACATCACACACACCTAAATTACACATCCCATACTCAGCTCATACACAACTGAGAAGAATCACTTGTTAGCATAATTAATGCAATTATAGTCAGCAAATTTCAGATTCACTGGTGACTCAAACCTCAAACAAAGGAATATTTTTAGAACTATATAAATCCCATGGGATCCATTTACTCCTAGAAATCAGGATTTATTGATACCTATCACATTCCTGGCAGCTAAAGCATTTCAGGTACCTCCACTGCAGTGATAACTGGTGGGAGTCAGTCTGAAGGGGGCCGCCCTACCTCCCTCACTTTGGGAGGCTCATTGCTATAGCAACAACTGCATCCTGTGATTTGCTTGCTACAAACACCCACCAAAAAAAAAAAAGAAAAAACATTCTGAAATGATCCATGCAAAAAACAACTGTTCCTTTGACCTGACACAATTAATGTGTTCAAATCTGAATTATTTCTGCCACGGGTTAAGCATTCTGAATTCAAATGACTCGTATGCAAAAAGAAGAAGTCTCCCTGTGCTTTTGCTAAAGGAGGGAAACCCTTATTTTGAGCTCTTACTGTCCTCTGTGCCATGTGTGAACTTCACCAGAGTCAGGAATGGTCACCTTGGTCTGGGTGGTGGGAGAGACCACTCAGACAGAGGAAGGAGCAGGGTTTTTCCACTCAGGCCCCAGTCACAGAGCACAGACACCCCTTCTGATATAATTCCTGCCTCAGCATTTCCGTGCCCAAGGCGTGGACACCGCAGGGACAAGATGTGACCCTTCTGTTTGGAAGGGATGGGCTAATTCCATAGACACAGTTGCTTCTCTCCTACTCAGAATCTTAAAAAAAGGGGAAAGTTGGTGCTGTCCAAGTGACCAGCAGCCCAGTCCCACCACGTGAGTGACCTTGAGCAGGGTTGCTCAGTTTAACCTCTGCATTGCCAGCGTGGCTCTCTGGGGGCATCCAAATGGGAAAGCAGCCTGAAGCCAGATATTAGCAGCACCATCAAAGTGTTTGTCAAAGGATCTTGTGGAGAAAAATGAAAAAATACAATTCCTCCTTCCCTCTCTTTCGTAGAGTATCGCAGTGCAAGTAAAATAGGGGATAGGACATGGGGAAGGACTGGGCATTCCACGTTCACCTCCTCCCCTCCCAGGAGGGAGAGAACAGACCCCTTACAATGCAGAGTAACAGAATTTCACTTTATTTTTAAGCTTACCCGTGAGGTAAGAAAGGAAGGAAGGTAGGGCAGGCTGGTGGGGAGCAGAGCTGATAATAAAGAGCTACAGATGGCATTTTATCTTTTTATCATTTTCTCTTGATACTTCCTTTTCATGTCTTCTAATATCTAATGACAACTGAGGTGAATGAACCAACAACCGTTTATTCTCCTCCTAAAGGAGTGACAGTAATGAAATTCAAGTAGCAAAAAATGCCAGCATTACCATTTCTGGCCTCAGCAGAAGCAGCATCTTCCAGTGACCAGGAAAGGTCTTTCAAAGGCAGCATGTAATGGGAAACCTGACAGCAGCCTGATGATCTCATGGAGCTTTCCTCTTTCCCATGTAAATATTACTTCTTAGTCCACATTTCCAGCACCAGAGCACTTAAGTAATAACGTCCCTGTTTCAGCTGAGAAACTCTGTGTGTGTCTCCAAACTGCAATTTGTGTATTTCTGAGAATTTACATTCGAGGCAACTACCAGGAGTGAGGCTAAATGTAAGTACAGTGTCTCTGTGGAGGATTCACAACCAAACTCTACAAACTGTTGCTGAATAAAGAACTGTCTTTATCCTCCCACCAAAAGGCTTCTTACTAACTAAAAATCTTTCAAACGGTTTAAAAATGGAATTTTAAATTCAGCTCAGAAACTAAGAATGTCTTACAATCTTGCTTTCCTTCCATGCAAATAAACATTTAACAAGAGAGGCAATTTTATGTGTTAAAGTTTGAAAGTTGTCAACTGCTACAAGCAATTCCCCTTTTCACCACGTCCATTCAAAGCAAGATGGCATCAATTTGGGACATGAATGATCTATTGCAGAGAATCTGATTCAGTGCCTCATAAAGGCAAATGCATCACCGACCCATCTGTTCTACGGACATAATCTTAATTGCAAACATAGGGTCACATCCCAATAAATCAGCCATGCTGCACTGAAGGTGCCTACATTTATGCCAGCTGAACATTTACCCAGGGCTGCCTACAGTCGTTTCTCAGTAGAATTTAGGGGCAAAAAGAACAAGGAGATTGCAATCGACCCCATTTTTCCTTACAGTGACTCATATTTATTTAACCTAACACTCTATGTGGGTAAAATCCAAGTCTTACTCCCATAAACTCAAAACTTCCATGGACCACGACTTATGGCATAAGACAACAAAGATATTTGGAATGAATGTCAAGCCATGTAAACACTAAGGAGAAATATATATCAAGTCACAGAGAAAATGCCATAGGATCTGTTCCAGGCTTGCAGAGTTGAAGGTGCAGACTCTGAGCACACTTAGTCTCAAAATAAAGGCAAATTATTAGAAAGGATAGAAAGCAGAAAGCATCTCCATGATTCCCACTTCCCCAAATGGCACAGGCACAGACGATCTCATTAGCTCATCTGTGTAATTTACACTTCTAATATGGCTGAGGAATAAAACAAATTTGCAGAAATAAGCAACAGGATGGGGACAGAAGAGGGGAAAACCTCACAGCCCTCTCTCATCTAAGCTCCTTCTTTCCTTGCCAAATGTTATACTCCCTTCCTGGGAAGCCCTCCAAGTTTGTGTCTCCAGATGCCACATTGCAGCAGGCTGCCTGGAATCCCTCCTACCCACCTCCACATCACTCATGCTGAACAGGCAGGGCAAACACAGGGTGAAGGGAGCGTCTTATCCTTATTTATTTGCAGATGGAAAATCGAGCTGTGGAAAGAGCCAACAAAGAACAACAACTCAACAAAACTAGCAACTGAAACAAAGCAAGTAAAACAAAAGCCACCCATAACCATCTTGATAAGAGACTCTTCTCCGGGAAAAAAATTGAAATACAAGTCATGGGCTGAAGTTTGGAAGCATCCCCACCGGAGATGTGTTTTCTCCTGTTAACCTGGGGTTCTGGCAGGTAATTTACAGAGGGGTCATGAGGGAATCCCTCATTACAAGCAAATACAAAAATAATGAACAAAACCATAAGTAACTGAAGCCGAATGGGATTCACTCTTCACTGACTATTTGGGCATCCTGGCTAAATGTGAGCATTCATTCGAGCCAGGACCATGAAACTGTAGGCTCCTACCAGGACACAAATCTTAAATACATAAGTATTTAATATCAATCTTAAAACATAAGTACCTGACAGTCTTTGGAGGAAGTTTAGGCAGAGATCTGTGAGCTGGTGCCCAACATTTTAGTGAGTGAAGTTAAATGAGGTGAACCCCTCTCTTCCCTAGGAGCAAGACCAAAACCATCAGTACATCATTCTCCTCCTCTCTTTGGAGAAAGCTTAGGCTGGCTTTTGCTCAATTTGGGCCTGAATTTAGGTGGGTTGGAGCTGGGCAAAGGAACTGGTGGCTTCCTGGAAGCAAAGTATTGGGATCCACAGTTAACAAAGAAACGTGTTGATCTTTAGTATTTTTGACACTTACAAACGCACCTGACTTAAATACAAATAAATCTGGTTGAAGAAGTAAATGCAACCAGACCTAATTAGGGAAGTGAACTGGTGTAACACAGCCTCCTTTCATCCTCTCCCTACATATCTCAGAAGACCAATGCTATCCCATGTATGTCTCTCTACCTAATTTTCATTTTCAAATGTGCTTTAATGACTGCAAGTAGGTCTGTAGTCCAGAAATAGAAGTCTCAAAACGCAGAGGGCATTATGTTCCCATCCGCCTTGCAGGACAGGTTGGAGTGGAGTCCAGACACAAATTACCTGACTATTACATGAGATCCCTATGCCATATTTCATTTTAGCCCCCTTTTAGGTGCTATTTTACAGCACCCAGCTGGCCTTCAGTCCCAGTAAGAAACACTCTCATATCTGATTCTCTCCATCCTTCTCTATTTTTCTCTCCCCTCTGCTTCCTTTGCACAAGGAACGGTTGGTAAAAATTTATTGTGGGTGGGATTTTGAGGCCTGCATCCCATTAAATTTAATGGGAACTGAGCATCTAAATCCCTTAGGCAGCTTGAAAATTTCAGCCTCTATTACTAATGCTCTTCTCATTATAACAAGATTTGTACATGACAGCTTGGGAGCTCTGACTCTGCTTTCAGTGATGTGGCTCCGCTGACGGCACCCAGTGTAGGCTGCCCTGCTCACGGCCCGTCTTGTCACCAGCTCTGCTAACACGGGACCAGAAAGCAGCCTGTAATTCCATTATGATTGCTGAACTTTCTCGTAGGGGCCTTTCCATGAGGCAGAGATAATGCCGAGTAAATCTGCCTTTGTTATGATTGTTTGAGAACCGTTTAATTTTAATTGCGATCGTCGGCTTCTGGTGTGTGCAGCCTGCTGGAGGATGGACGGGGCTGTGTTGCTCAGCTGCATCATCACATCAAGAGTTTTTTGAGGGACATTATAGACTTTGCTGGGCTGTCAAAATGGCCAGAGTCCACCACATTACATTTTTCATCAGCATTCTGCTTAATTTACTGAAATTATAATTTACCAAGAGGGCATGACTGAAAGAGAATTGCTTTTTAAAATGTCCTGCACATTCTGCAGGTCTTTGTTGGTAAGGTGTTTAACCACGTTGGTGTTAATCACACCTGACAGGGCAACCATTCTCATTCTCATCAGAGATTTTCCTGTCCCTTTTCATGTCACTCTGGCCCAATTGTGCTGTGGAATAAAAGGGGTTTGAAAACCTCTAGAAAACCAGGGAAAAAGCAAAGAGCGCTTGGAATGTCAAGATAAAACTTTATCATCTTGTACATGCAGTGAGAAGGATGGGACTCTTGGAAAGGCACGATTTCTCTATATTAAACTAGGATTGCTCAGCACCTTGGTTTTTGTTTCCATCGTTCTTCTAAGGTGTCACATGTACCTGTCTTGTGCTCACAGGATGTGTGTGTGGCTGGGCTCTGAACTCCAGCCATCAGGTCTTTAAAATTATGCTGCTGCCTCCTCTGGAAGGTCTCAGCTCCCAGAGAAATCAGATGAAATTGTCCTTGGGGTATCTGAGACTGTATTCACAGTATGAGGGACAGATTAATAATTGACTTTTTTTTCTTTCTTTCTTTCCTTATCCATTGCTGCTACAGCTGATATTGGAGGCAAGGACTTCAAGACCTCCTTGTGCTGTTATGAAATTATTGGAATAAATTGTATCAGGACCTTTGGCCAGTTTCCTGTGGCAGTCAACAAAGGGCTGGGTGTGCATTTTGCTGGATTCTATGTCCTGCCTTGATAACAGATTTCCTTCCCTTGCCTGGATACTCCTTACCTTTGCCTCATCAACTTACCAAGATTCTGGGGGCAGAGGAAGAGGAGGATAATGATGTCTCTGCCTCCTCCATGTCTCAGCTACTGATTTAGGCAGTGAGTTTACTGGGCTCTCCATACACAGAGAATGCACACACTTCAGAACTCCTCATATAAACCTCAATATTCTGCCCTTGAACTAGGACATACCTTCCTTTGAATTTATTTTTCACTTTTCAAGGAAGGCTCCTGGGGAAAAAAACTCTTTATAACTCCACTGTTCCCACAAAATAAAGTGAGCTGTCCTTTAAGGGAAGTCAATCTTTTTTCCAAGGGTCTTCTGGAGCTGCTGCTGAAAGAGGCTTTAGAAAGAAGCAGGCAGGTTTGCTCCAGTGCTGCAGCACCTCTGAGTTGCAAGATAAGGGAGTGGGGAGACTGGGAGAGGGCCAGACTAAAGAGCCACACTGGCTAAACCCAGCGATAGAAAGACACCAACAATTCATCCTTTAAACCCACATAGGAGAAGGGATCAACTGCAGCTGGTATTTTTCCATGCTCTGCACGAAGCTGGGTAGACAAACCAGCTGGGGATCCCTGTGAGTGAGCTGTGCTGGTCCAGCTCCTTGCCAAGGCAATGATCCTGTCCCTCATCTGTGCTGCCTGGCTGCCCCTCAGCAGTGCTTCTCCATGGGCAAAGCTCAAGGAACAGCTAAGCAAATTCTGAGATCCAAAGCCCCCAGAGCCAAACACGACCATCCTGCATGAGCACTGAAAAAATTCAGGTACTTTGCATTGCAGCTCATTCTTCCACCCCTGTTGGCCAAATTATTCCTTCTGTGGGTGATAACAGGGACCCACATCAATCTCTGCAGGTCTCAGCTGTGCTGTTTGGGAGCTGTGGGTCTCACTCTGTGGCCAGGGTTTTGCTGACGTCTCTGCTGCCATTCACTGAGCTTCTGCACAGAGGTACCAGACAAGGGTAATAAAGCACATCCTGGTGTTGTTGCCATGCAGAAAACTCATCACTTTAAACAAACCTGGTCGTTTAACATGAGTAAAACTTTACTTTTCTAGCAAGAGCGAGCTCAAAACCCCACAAAATCCCTGCTTACATCTTTCACTTTAACTAGACAGATGATTATTTTTATCTGCAGCTACCATACACCATTTATTTAGGCAAAACCATTCTTGGACTTCAGATGGAGTTTTGTCTCCAATAAACAACAAAATGGCTCTCTAGCTACATTAATATTAGGCTGTCACTAGTCAGATAAGGCTGATACATTGGTGCTTCTATGCCAGCAAGGGACAGTCTCTGGCCAGCATTATTTGCTTTAAAATGCAGAAACTTCAGTCCCTCAGTCCCCAAGTTTTCATTAGGAAATATATGAGCAGTGGGTTGGGGAAATGGAGCCCAGAGAAAGTGCTAAGGTTAAAGGTAAGGAAAGCAAGCAAAGATGGTTCAGGTGAAGGCAGAACAAGGTGTTCTGAGCATGAGAAAGTCTGGGATTCTCTGCTAGCATACTGCAGTGAGCTGGGAGGCATTTCAGGGGAGTTAAACAAGGAAAAATGGATCTGCAGCCGGGTATTTCCCTGGGTCCAGAGATCCACAGAGTATTTTAGAATATCCTCCCTGGGGTTGCACCTGGGCATGCAGCAGCTTTCACCTGAAGCAGCTTTCTGTGCAAACCCCCATTTGTTCCAGCAGCTTGAGGGAAACTCGGAATCTTATCCATGGCGTGTACACTGCTTCACAGGCTGCATGACAAAATTCCAAGTAATTAAAGAGCTGATAAAAATGCTGTTAAAAGAGCCAATATCTCTTCGGGACACTTCAGATAAGCTGATCATTGCATCTTCAGAACAATGATGCCTTCTTTGAAGACAGAGATGAAAAACAAGATGAGTCGCTGCTATATCTGATATGAGATGAACAGAAATCTGTATGATGTTATTAGAGATGTGAATGACTCTGCAGTTATGGCTACAGGAATTGTAGTAGGAAGGCTTTAATGTTCTGGGTGGAAATAGGAAAACAAATGCTACTTCTTACAGTGAGCCTCAGATACTTGATTATGGTTATCAACACATTTCTTTGCTGCATGGATTCTGGGTAAAGAAGATGCTTAATATTTGGCTTTAGGGGAGCAATAAATTCAGATAGCGACTCTACTTACAAGAAACTATTCTGTTATAAGTGAATTCACATGAGTCTATTTTCTTCAAGTTAAAAGCAAATTTAAAGAAAAATCTATAAGCAATGTTTCTCCAAAAAGGGAAAATTGAAAATTTTCTAGATTAATATTTAGAGGAATTATCTGAAAGGGAAAGCTAAGTGACCAGGTTGCAGAAGCACTGAATATCTTTAAGCTATAGATTCAGCCATTACCTAGAAATGAACTGTGAAAAAATTCTCCTTTTCTTCTCAGTGCTGGGGGCAGCTCTGACAGATTAACCTGGGCATTTGGTGAAAGTTTAGAGGCCACTGAGAAAAAGTCCAATGGAGAACCCCAAGAATAACGAAAGTTCTCACAAAGTATGAGAAAAGTATGAAAATAAGTCTCAAGGGGCTTAAATAAAAGCAAAGGAGATTTTAGTTAGAGACTCAGGAAAATTCTCCAGTGTGAAACTAATGAAACCCTGGGCTAAACTCTGAGGTGGTAGAAATCCCCATGCAGTAAATACTGAAGAACAGATGAGGCAGGCAGACCTTAGGAGCAGTTAATTACATGTTCACCTCCTTTGAGGCAGAGAGATGGATTAGATGATCTCCCAAGGTTCCTTCCACCCTTGTAATTCCTATTTCCTCTACGAAGCATCTCCTGCTTTTTCACATCTTTAATGAAGCAGAGGACAGAGACAGTGCAAGGGGGTATTTCAGGTGCTTATCCAGCAGGATGAAGGACACAACAAGCAGAACTAACTGAAATCTGAAGTCCAGAGGAAAATTAACTTATGACTGACATCTTGGGCAAGAGAACAGAGAATATATATTGCATCTTGTCCTGACTGCCCTTAACATTTCCCCTGAGCTGGGTAATTCTTGGTAATATCTTTGAGGAAAGGAATCCATAACCCACAGGCAACTTGGAGCTGGTTTGAACTACAATACAAATAAAACATCCCTATATTTAAGTTTTTTCTATCCTTCTGCTCTTTACATTTCCCCCTGATTCTTAAAGACTGCTATTTTCTCTGCTGTATCCCACAAAAGAAACACTCTTCATGAAAACAGAAATTTAAAATATAGGGCACTTGGTATAATCTACTTTCCTAAAATTAGTAATTATTGAGGCGAGTATGGTGCATTTCCAAGGCAGTGTCTGGTGTTACTAGACTGATTCATTCATACCATGCTATTATGGGGCCTTAAGTCTCTGTATCTCAGGCTGTTTGTTAAAAATAAAGTGCTTTAGCATAAAGAGGAGTGAACCAACTGGGATGATTCAGCCCACTCAGGGTGCTGTGTATTTCTTCTCTGCTCCATCAGTGTCTCTGAACTGTAGTTCCCAAAGCAACCCAGCCTCAGTCTTCAACCCCAATCTTACATCTGTCAAGGGAAAGGATAAGAAGGGCTTTACACCGATCTGTGTCCTCAATAATCCCTATTCTGCAGCTGCTTGTTTCTACAGGAGGGTGGAGGGTGAAGCCTGTGGTGTGTTCATTCCTGCAGGGAATTATGGCTGCACAGCAACTGTTTGCCATAAAGCAGCATCAGCCATGTATCGTTCCCCTATATCACCACAGAGTTCTTTACCTCCAGAGCTGTGATGATATAGAGCACGTTGGATCACTGCTCTGGCCCATGAGCTGTATATTGCAGCCCCCAGCCAGGCACTGGCATCACTGCTCTCTGTTATTTGGCTCTCCAGACTGTCCAGAATGGAAATACCAAGCAGTAAAATACTTGCTAGAGTTTTGTGCTGTCATCAGTTCCCCTCTCCCTTCTCATAGCTACTACAACATGCAGCAAGATATGAGCTAACAGCTGGATTTCATTATGAAATGCTTTCTTACTCGTTCCCCTAAAATAAATAAAAATAAATTAAAATAAAATGTAAGCAATCCTTTTTTCAGTAAGAGAAAAGGCTGCTGTCATGCTGGTGTGGTTTATAATGGAATACAGTAGCACTGTATTTCATTATGATTCAGTGTGTTTTCATTTTAGTTGCCAAGGATTCAACGGCTTAACATGAATTCTAAATTAAGATTAGTATTCCAAATAAAATATTTTTGAAATATGTGTATTTCCCATTTCATTCTAATGAGCTCCAGTTAAAGCACAGCAGTGCTTGTGGGTGTAATTTGAGCTCGGGAGCGACGCAGTGAAATGCAGCCCTTTGGGACCATCTGGGCACATAAAAACAGGGGGCACACACATCTGGGTCAGCAATTCTGCTCAGTTTGGGCTCCACAGATACCAGAGCCACAGCACAGGAGGCCTGGCACAGCTGCAGATTTTTACAGGACTCCCCAGGACAGGAGTTTGCTCGTGATGCTGTGTCACACACTGGAGTGAGTGGTGTGGAATGGGGCAACATTTCCCCACCACCTGCTCAGGTAGCACCAAGCAGGAAGGAACCACACCTCCAGATTTCACTGTAACCACTCATCTTGGTAGGATTTAAGAAAACCAACAGAATCATCTCCTTCCACACTCTGGAGGTGACCACTCCATCACCCAAACACCACCAGCAGCTGCAACACTGCTCTCAGTTCATTCCTCTGAATTACTGCAGCAATTAATCAGGCTCACATCATTTGCCTTTTTCTACTTTTTAGATTTCTACCTTATCAGTCCACAGCAGCCACACAAAGGGACAAACTTCTCCTTTACCCCTGCTCCAGGCCCAGCTGCATCACCCTGCTCCCAGCACAGTCAGGGTTTCCCACAAAGCACCAAAAAAAGCTCAGAACAAGCAGGATCTCAGGTTTGTAAGAAAGATTCATCCCTCTCATGGCAGGGAGGGCAAAACACCTGCAGGTCTCACCTCTCCTCCAGCACTCCACAATGTCACATCTTTGCTGAACAGTAAGAAAAAAAAATTCAAAATTCAGCCCATATTGGGACCACCCATGGCAAGAAAAATGACTAATGCCCAGAGTTATGAAGTAGCCATGACTTTCTGACAACCTTACTCCCAGAGGATCATTTTTGTATTCCTCTGCTGTTTACCTTTTCTCTCCTCTTTTTTAAAGACTCTATAAAATGCTTACTGAGTGGACTTGAGGCCCACAGCTGAAGGATGATGCATTTCCAGCTAATGGTCTTTTTAAAGAACTAGCTACAAAAGAGGTGATAGCACCAAGGAGCTCTGTAATTAGTGGGAATCATATGGGAACAAGACTGATATTCTGGGCCCAGAAAAATGCTGGAAAGAGAGCAAGAGGGGAAGACAGCATGCAAAGGAAAAAAGAGAGGTAGCCTGGAAGCTGGTGGGTAATAAAAGAAGGATCTGTGCAGACCTCAGTGATGTACAATATCCATGATGACATGGCTGTGGCCAGTGAGGCACAGGAGGAATGGCCAGAGCAGTCATGACTCCTGGAAATAGGGCACATGCATAAACCAACAGGCATCACTGCTGCCCTCCCATAGCTCAGTTAGTCACTTGATCCCTAACACGAGGGGACAATAAATTGAAGTGCCTTATCACTGAGCTTATGATAGAGCAGAAAATCCTGTGACATTAACTACTTACACCACTGGCATGAAAAACCCAGGCAACATTTCGCTGCTGCTGGGATGTTCCTGGACTGTCACAAGCTTTAACTCAGGAAAACTAAAGAGACTTAAGAGTGGCTTACAAAGATGAGGAAATGCAGATTCACAAGTCTGAGTCTGGGTATGAATAAAGAGCAGGATTTTGACCTGTGTATTTTGGACTGAGGAAACATGCCTGGCAGACCTCTGAGACCACAGAGAGAGGACACAAGCAATTTCCTAAGCTTCACAAAATAATATCTGCCCCCAAAATCACTGCACATTCCCAACAGTTTAGGCTAAGACAGCAACCTGGCTGCAGCCAGCAATTCTGATAGACTGTGGCCCTGTTTGACTTTTTGGCCACACTACACAGTGGACAATATTTAATTAGACTCATCCTGCTGTACTGAAAAGCAAATTACAGACTTGTCTAGATTACTGTAGATAGGCATCCAGACATGAGATAATTAGGCTGCTGTAAGGCATGTTTCAAATCTGTTCTGCCACTTGTCCCTCGTCACCCAAGGACACCAACTCTGAGATCTGCATCCCCTCTAAAATGGCCTCGTGTGAGTTGTACTGGAAAAAAGAGACTGCACCTAAGCTCTGCTTGTGGGAAGTTATTTAAAAGAAAAAGTGCTGAGAGAGAAAATGAATGTGTTTTATAAGAAAACATCCTATTTTAACACAGTAATTTATTCCCTGAGCCTCCAGAACAGATCCAGTTGATCCAATGACAGAGTGTCAATACTCTGCTATTTTGTGCTGTACTAATTATGTTTCCCTCTGTGTTAGCCCACCATGCAGTAATGGAAGCTTACAAATTCTGGGCAAAAATGCATTCAGATTACTCGGATTTCTACTTGCTGGTCATTTTTAAATGTTTTCTTACAGTGCTTGCTGAAAAACACTGATTTGAATGGCTAAAAATATTTTCTCAAAATAGTCTTTTTTCAGAAACAGAAATGATTCATTGTTATAAATTGGCATCTAATGTCTTCAGGGTGTTTATAACTACAAAGCCGAGACCTAATCTGTCTTTTTAGAGATTGTTTTCAAGTTAAGCATTAAAAAGAATTAACTAGAAACTTGAGAATAGTTATCAGCTTTCACTCTTTTATTCTGGGGAGCTCTCAGAAAATTAAAAAATTTTCATTCTTATTATTTTTCTCATTAATATTTAAGAAAAAAATCTTTGAAATAGACTGCAAAACTTTTATCTTTTTATTTTTAGTGGAAAACAGAACTTTCAGCCACCTCTGGGGAAGCAAACTGTCTTGTTCAATGTGAGGCATGGACAGGGGGAGGAAGACAAGCAGGGGAGCTTTTATCACATGGTAAATTCCACGTGCCCATTCTTTAGTCTCCCACATTATCCACAGATTTCTCGAACTAATTATCAGTGAGATAATTTATCCTTGGCTTAACTTCACTACCATTGTACCAGGGATTGTATTTAGCCCCATTGAGCAATAAAAAATGGACATTAACTTGCTCAGATTTGGTATGGAAAAGTTCTACACTTACTACTGTGCTAGCTATACTCTTACTGCACTGATAAATTCTTATTATAATGACATAAGGCCCAACTTATTTTCTTCCTAGAACAATAATAATACATAGACTCATTCCAAGGCTGTCACCTTTCATTTGGAGATAGGTGCTCCCAAGGTGTGGGATTTTTATTAGTTATTAGAACTAAAGGGTCATTTTCCACTTGGCTATTGCAAAAGAGACAGAAATTCCAACCTGCAAGAGGCCACAATCCCATTTTCTCTCTTCTAACTGTGTTTCCTTCACTCGGGAAGAATCCTGGTGTTCTCCCTCTCTTCTGCTACATTTTATAACCATGCACTACAGCACTGAAGGACTGGAATACTGCAGACCAAAACTGGCTGCTGGAAATGCTCTTTTACATGTTTTTAGGTAATGTATATTATTCAAGCAAAAAACACTTCAGTCTTTTACCTCACAGTAAAACATCTTGTTTCAACCAGAAAAAGCAAAACTCTCTAGTTTCCTTAATGAGGTTCAACTCTGGAGCACAATTTCCAGTACATGAGTTGTGGCACCTGTTCTTTTGCAGATGTAGACCAGCAATACACAGATTTTATGACCAGTTATTCTGAATCAAAACCCAGGAACATATAAACACCAAAAGCTTGTGAACCCAGCTTCAGTTTAAATAGGAATCTGAATATTCAACATTTGAACATTTGTTGATGCTATGGTATTTTGTACAGTTCCGTGGAAAATTTAACAAAAAAATTTTTGATTTATTTGTACTCGTATTGAACAGCTCTTCTACCAAAATCCACCTTGGCTATTGTGCTGCTCAGACCTAAACCTTGAGAAGCAGTGTAAACAGCATCTGTGCTGCTCTGTCTTTAACTTTGGTTAAGAATGGGGAGGAAATCTGTAACTCCTGGAGCTGCAGCAGATTCAGTGCTCTGCTCCTTTACCCCCACTCCCAGAAGAGTTACAGTGAGTGCCCAAGCCTGGCTTGTTTGGATGCTCAGCCGAGGTCCTGAGAGGTGCTTTCAAAACAAATCTGCTTTCTTCTCCTCAGACCTTGCCCGTGGGAGCCTTCTGGACACAGAGCCTGTGCTGGCTTTTCCTCTGGGGTTTCTCTGTGTATTGGTTTATGCACCTGCAGCTAAGCCCTCCTCTGTTCTTTAGCCTGGAAAATCCTTGACTTTGAGGGATAAGAAAAACACCCTGCTAGGAAGGACACTGAAGAAATCCTCAGTGCTTTTTTTGGGGCTTTGGTAGGTATAACTGACCTAGATATCACAAACAGCAGGAGGAGCAAAATGCAAATAACTCTCTCTCCTGCTATAGAAAATTATTCTGCACAACAGAAAACTAAGGGATCTGAAAGGTGAGGGAAGATTTACAAGGGAGGGTGTGGGAATATTCTCTTTCCACTTGCCCAGCTGTGGATTTGTGATGTGCACAGCTGTGTTCTCTTTTCTGCTGTTTGAACTGCTGTCTCTGTAGCACAAGTCCCCTGCCTTCTTCTTCCTCCTAAAATCCTTGCTTCAGCTGGCTGTTTCTTATTAAGCTTCCCCCAGAGATATATGTATTTTTAAGATACTAAAATAAAGAAAGAAAAACGAAAAGAGGCCATGTGTCTGTGCACAGGCATGTGTGTGTGGCAGTCTGTCTCAAAAACAGTCTTCCCTTTCCCCTTTTGTTTCTTAATGTTTGCATAGAGAAAAAAAACAAAATCCCTTTGCCATTCCAGAGGCTTATAGCTCTGAACAAATGCCGCAATTATGCTTCTCAAAAGCAGATAAATGACAGGTGAAAAAATTAAACTCACTTAGACAAGGCAAGTTCAGAATATCTGTAATCAGCTGAAATTGCTTCAGTGAGTCCCCCCCTTCAGTTTGAAGGCTCAGAAATCACAATCACTTGAGCTTTTTCAACGCATTGTAATTAAGCTCCAATTTGTGACATCTCTAGAAGCCACATTTTAAACTTATATGCCTGCTAAAAGGATGCAGCCAGTGCTGTACAGCGAGATTATTCATTCATACCTTTGCATCACTGGTAGCAGACACCTAGAAACACAAGGAATACCTCAGGAATATGTGGGATACTCGGGATTGCTCCCAAGGCCAGCTCGATACATCCAGCACAGGGCCAAACCTTTGCAACACTTTTAAGTGGTTCCATTTCATGCACAAAAGATATTTCAGGGGCACTGCTGGGACAATTACAGCAGCTCCAAGGAAATATTTCAATCATCCCACTCCCCACAAGCTCTGCAGAATATATTTTGAGCCTGCCCAGGCGGTGTGACCAGCCAGGCTCCCCAGGTGCTGGGGATGCAGAGAAGGTCCCTCCACCTTTCCTGTGCCTCCCTTCAAAAGCAACCCCAGAGGGGCCAGGGGCTCACTCTGCAAACCCTGCCAGAGCTTTAGGAGGGGATGCTGCGTGAAGGCAGGGCAGGTATCACTGCCAAAGCATCAGAGGGTAGAGCTTGCTCTGGTACAACAAGAAAAGCAGCTGCTGTTGAGCCTGCACCAACTCCTTTTTCTGGCAAGTCACTGAGAATAAGCATGGTGAAGCACTTTAGAACAGGCTTTAATTATCTCTCCAGCACTTCCATTATACAATTTAGCCAAGGCACTGTAACTCAGCTCATTTTTCTTTCCCGTAGTCTACAACATATGAGAAGCTGTAGAGAGATTCTCTTTCATCTTTCCCTCCATCTCCTCACCCCTTTCCCTCTGATTTCTTCAAGAATGAAAATTCCCAGAGGCCTGCAACACCTCTGAAAGCTACATTCCCAGGACTTCAAGGTAACACTGCATCCCCTCAAGTCCAGCACAGGAGAATTTTAAGCTCTAATAATGGGTCAAGTGACTGATAAACTCAATTTGCCATCCCAGCAGACAGGTTTGTGCCCTAAGCTAACATCACAGGCAAAGTCACAATTCAACTCCCAGGCTCTGCTTCCACCTGTGAACTGATACACACTGTCAGAGATGTTCCAGCAGGAAAAGTTTGGCAGGCAGTTTTACATCCTCCATGCAAAATTCTCAGTATTTCAAAGAAACACATATATTAATAAATTTAACAAGCCCACCATCAAGTTGTAGGAGTTTTAAAGTTAACTACAGATGATACATATTTGATGCAAACCATTGTAAATTGATAATAAAAAGATTAGTTATAGTCCTCTAAAAATGTTATGTCAGGTTTTTACAGCTAATCATTAATATTGAAACATGTAGCTGTGTTTTTATACTGCATCGACTGACAAAAACAACCAGAATCTGAAGGAGACCAGAAAGTTTCTTTAATCTCTATTAATGGGTCTTAAATTGAAGCATTCAGAGAAACATCTTCTTAATGGCTATAAAATACTCCCACAGTCCACAGTACTCCTTATAAATAGGTTAGTAATCACCAGAGACCTCAGGGTCAAAATGCACTATAACCATTGTGTGGGTAGCTGCTATGGCTCCAAAGAGGATGAGATCTGACATCAGGAATAAAATAAAGATCTGTTTTATAATGTTTTTGTAATAAACTTTGAATGGCACTCAAAAGCCAGGAGTAAAACACACCAGTCTTACTGGATGGAGGATGGATAGGTACAATATTTACTGATCAGCTGCAGGAAATGTAGGCACCACTGACAATTATGACTTTTTAAGGTTGTGTGGACATAGTGACAGTCATCAGGATTTCCACACACAGGAGCTCTCAAGAGAGAAAATCCAATTTAAACTTTGAGATCCATCCCTTGAATGTATTAACCAGAATTGTGGTCAGTTTAAGTTCTGGTTAGGAATGGCTGTACTGGAATTCATCATATTCTCTTCAGGCATGAATTACACCAAATTTATTCAAAGTCATTCTTAGTAAAGAACTGGGAAACCCACGTGGAGCTTCACTGGATTAATTCACGGGTGTAACTATTTCTGACCAAATCTGAGCATCTCCAGGATGCCCAGGGCTCACCAGGGTGCTGACCACCCTGCCCTTGTCCCACTGCCTGTCTGACCTGCCTCTTACTTTTACTGGAATATCCACGGGAAACTTATGGAGCCCCATTAGCCTATGGTTTGCATTTTTCTGCACTATTATTAACCATGTGCTGAAGCCATAAAAGACCTATTGACGCCCTGATGGATTGTGAGAAAATGGAAAGTGATTTTTTTTCCAAGCTGCATTTTGAATCAGCTCATTACACATATTGTTTTATTTTATTTTGCACTGCATGACATCAGCATCCTCTATTTGCTATTCACTGGAGGTTAAAACATCCAAATGTGTCCTGCTTCTAGGCCCAGAGTCCAAGCTGTGATTTGGTTCAGCAAGATGGGCCAGATTTTCTCCTGGAAAAATCCATTCAAAATCAGGGAAATTATTCATCCCAACAGACAATTTGGCTTGGAAATGATATTATCTTTTAAAGTAATTTAGCAAAGCCCGTGCAAATCCAAGCAAACCCAGACTGTGAGAGTTTTAATATAAAATCAAAATAAAGTCCGTATTTTTCCTAAGAGGTTCCTCATTTTCACTTGCACCAAGCTCCTAAATATATTTATCAGAGATAACCCTGCTGTTGGTGATTTTCCCTTTCTTTTCTTTTGCAGGTTTCTTTTTACCCCCAGAGAAGTCTAAGACTGGGAAATGAGCAGGAGCAGACTTGCACAAATGACGTTTTCCTCATTATTTTATCATGTTCATCTCAGAAAGAGGATTTGGGGAGTTGGAGAAGCTGAAATTTGAGGGAAGGGAGCCTGCACTGGGTGTGCAGCTGGGATGGACTGGGGCAGGGATGGGGCTGAGCAGTGAGACCCTTTGGAAGGCAGGACCTGGTGCTGGTGCCCAGCCATGACGTGTCTGCAGAGCTCTCAGGGACAAGGAGAAATACAGAATTTAATAACTTGGCAAGTCTCTGAATTAAGAAGGAATAGGTGCAGGGTACTGTGGAATCAAATCCTGAAGCAGTGTCAGGAAGCTGAAGAAAATCCTTCCAGTCTCTTAAGCCAGAAGATCCCCTGTTTTATTTTATCCCTTGATTTTGAGCTACTTCAAGGTTTCAGAGGGAGGAAATTGTGGGGACTGGATTAAGCACCACACTCGGCTTTCCCTCTTAAACCACGAGCATTAGATGGTCAACATACAAATGTTTGCTAGTCAGAGCTATTTGCAAGTTCAAAAAGCCAGCAGTTGGTGAGCCTAAACTCTTAATAACAAATAAACATTTGCTTTTGAAATAAAACCCAAGAAGCCTTTATCTTGAGGAGTCAGAAACACGTGGCTTAACAGATTCCACAAGATAACTCCAGAGAGGGCTGAGAAGTTATCACACCCAAATTATCACATCTGCAGCTCTAAGAGATCCTGCTGTAATTTGGACCAGAAAAACCTCAGCAAAATAGAGTCACCTGTCAGATGAGGGATACAAATACAGCAGCACATACACCAGTGATGAAGGAAAAGTGCAGCATTTCCACCAGTAGATGAATACTGGTGATTCCACAGAACAAATCCTAATGGCACTAATAGGATCACTTTATACCTTCTCCCAATGCCACAGCATTCTGATTACAGTAGTTCTCCAAGGGGCTATCCAGAATAACACAACTGGAAACTTCAACATTTCCATTTCTCATATACCAAGGCTTAAGAGAAAAGCTCTGATAGTTCACACTTTATGTCCCTGCTGCCTTTTCTTCTTTCCAGCTTTCATGTTTCTTGAGATAAGTGTTTTTGTCACTGTCCTTAAAATGAATTACACGTAGCAAATACAGCCAGTGTGCTCTGATCTTGGCTTGGAGAAAGCTTCTTGGCCTGGTTAAAAAAACTCCACAGCATTTAAAAGCTTACACTTTAAGATTTAAGGTGAGTGTACACAGCAGGCTGGCTTCTAGTCTTGGGCTTTATGGCAGTACAGACATGGCTGAAATTATCTTCAGGAATGAGATTTCTGTTCCTGAGCTCCTTTAACAAATGTGACTTCCTTGCCCACACACAGTGTATCTGCTACAGTGATGGAGATGTTTTAAATCTGGGTGAAGGGATTCAGCTGTTTTGGACTGGGGCTGGGCTACTTCACAGCTAATCAGAAAAGGAAGAGACTGGGAGCTGAGTGCTCAGGGCATCCCAGAAGTAAAGCCCTAAAGAACCACTTTGTGTTTGCAAATGAGATGTTTACAAACAATAATGAAAATTTGGTCTATTTACCTGCCTCCCTTTGCAGAGCAGCAGCTCAGGTGCTGGAGGGCTGTCACTTCTCATTACCCAGGAAGGGCCACGGAAGCTTCAGCTCCTCTCACCTGCTCTAACAACCTCAACCAGACAGCCTAACATGAGCAAATAAAAGGATGTAGCTGCTCCCTTCATTCCTGGCACTGTACAAAAGCAGCAGCACCAGTTTTCTCCAATTACACCAGTGGGAAATATCTTCATAAACCTCTGCAAGATCAGTCTTTGTTAACTGCTGTCCCTTTAATTCAACATTTCTGCTGCATTTAGTTTCACCTTTTCATAGTTTGCTTTATTTTAACCAGTTACACTAGGTATAAATTGCTCTCCTCTACCTTTTTCTTTCTTGTTTTCCAGAACACCAGTCCTCCCTTTGCGTTGCATTTTCATAAAATATAAAAATCATCTGCATGAAAGATCTCCCAGTATTTTGCTGGGGAAAAAAGTTATTTACCACTGTACCCAGGAGTGACAGTTTTTTATTCTCAAAGCACATGCATGAAATGCCCCTTAGTGTGCCTCTGCCATAGCAACACATATGCCACTCTTATTCAACCTAACTGCCTGTTTACTAAATTAAGGTCCCAAACCAATCTGAGGATGAGAGGGGGGAAAATAAATTGAAAAATTAAACAAAAACTTGACAAGCTTACTGTGCCACCTAATAAAACTGCCCGTGTCTGGGAAAAGGGCAGCACTTGGGTTTCAGCAGGAAGGATGATCTCTGCCTCCCAAAGATGCCTGCTGACACTGGCTCTGTGGCTCTCTGGAGAAGGAGGTGGCTCCTTTCAGACTTTGCTTCATGCTGTTACTTCTGCCTCTTTGGCTCACAAAGCTACTTTCAGCAGATCCCTTTAAAGCTGTTGCTCAATTCTACTTGCAGCTGGAGGTAGCTGGGTTTCCAGAGAGAGCCAGCACTTCAAGGAGCCCTGGGAGGAGCTGAACAGAGCACGTGGGGAATCTGCTGACAATGAGCCAAGTTTCTTGTTCAAGTACTACACGCAGTTCCAGAGCCCTCAGTGCAATTATATGTCTGCATTAAAGACACGGGTTCGAGTTCAGAAAATGTCTTCTGCAATTTGTGTGGTTTCAAGAGCTCCCTGATGCCCTTTCCAGGCTTCAATCACAACCACATCCTACAGGCGCAGGTAGGAAAGTGGTGGGACTTTACAATGCCCTAAAGTTGTGATTGATCTTCCCTCTCCATGTCCATTCAGCTCCCACAATGATCCTGTCTGGTGCAGGCAGAGGCATTAACAGCTGTAAGTGTTCATTAAAAGCACCGGGCCCCATGCTGGAGCCAGCATAAGGGAACAGCGTGGGCACCACATCAACTCCTATTTAGTTTTACAGTCCTATCAGAGCTATCCAACACAAGGTGCAGCTCAGCAGAAGGAGCTGGAATGTCTCATTGAGTTAATGCTGCTCCCTGTGCTCTGAGCTCACCTTCCAGGAGCTCAGCATCCAGCCCACAGAGCCGGGCTGCTCTGCAGGCAAACACACTCTGTAACTCAACGTGGGGCTCTGGAGAGGGGGCACACAGCTGCCTGCACCGAGGGAAACTTTGCTGTTGGGGAGGACTTGCAGTGGTTCAGAATTGGGGATGGAAGGGAAATAAAGTGCCTTGGGCATGGGAGCTCCTCAGGGTCCAGGCAGTGAGGGACTGAAGTGATCAGCAGACATCCCTGTCCTTTGCAGCCTGTGAGCAGTAAGAGATTGCAAGGGGTAGCAAGGACACTGGAGCTATTGGTAGGCTGAACTCACACCCCTGGACAGTGAGAAATGGTCGTGATTAGCCAGTCAGAATGATTAACATTTCACAGGGTGAGCTGAGATCTATGGACAGGCAGATGTAATGATTAAGCAGGTCGTGTCCAGCACCTCGTGAGGGGGAGGCTCAGACTCACGGGCAGCAGGACCATTATTAACGTGGCAGCATCAATAGTTATTAACCTGCTGCATCGGTGCTGTTCACAGAATGAACTTCACTTCACAGGGGGAGGCAGGCAGAAAACAATTAACAAAAGAACTTAGCCATGCTCTGAGGGTGAATCAAGACGTATGGACAGGAAGAGGATTAATGCAGCTGCATCAGCGTTGACCGCAGTGTGAGCAGCCTCACAGGACTCAGATTAACGTGGTCCTGTCATGTCAACTTGCTGGATGGCTCCTCGTTAGGAGGGCTTGGGCAGTGGCTGTGCCTCCAGAAGTCAAGGTTAAATGTTACCCAACTTGGCAACCAGGGAAATCAAGCCAAAAGGGGAAGCAATTATCTAGTCTAGACAGAGTCTCACATCTGTACAAATGTTTTGATGTCAGTCGGCTGGTGCCAGATACATCAATTAGTTTGCAGAGAAGCAACATTAGAAACCACGTCCTCTATCTGGGCTCCAACACAAGAGGCTTACAGTTTTCACAAAGGGTTAATGCGACTCAGAATTCCAGATGAGTTTCAGTACTTTGCAAACTTCCTGTATTAGCATGGAGGCAACAAGTGAGAGTCACAAACTGACAGCATTTACACTTCACGTGTGTGACACAAAATGTCCAGCAGCTACAGTGGTGGTGTCAGGCATACAAAAAAAAATACAGAAAAAACTGATAAAACTGATAACCTTGTAGTCTCAACCCCTCTTTCTCAATGGCATAATTGGTTTCCAGAGACACTGGTACAGTTGGGATTTTGGGAAAGGAGGAGGGAAAACAGTCACTCACTTTGTAAATGTAAAATTTCCCTTTCTGAGGGAAGCTTGGATCTGTGCCGCAGTTTCTGAAATGCTGGGGTCCAGTTCAGACCAGTCAGTACCAGGATGTCCAAACTGGTCTACCTTACACTTCTCTGAGCCCCTAGGTGTACTTGAAAAACGTGCAGATGCATTTGAAACACATTGGTAAGGTCAGAAACAGCAAAGCAGAGAGCTAGAGCTGCTCTGAAATACCCAGAAAGAGATTTTCCTGGGCAATTCTTTTGGCCATTGTGATGATTAGTCAACCCTCTAATTCAATCTTTCAGCCAATTCTATACCAGACATATTCCTAAGGCCTGCAAAAGACCAGCCTACCATAAGTTAAGAACTGAGGACAATGACCTCAGAGATGACAAACTACTACATGCTCCTATTTCGAGAGCAGAAGGAATGCTAAGAAAACCAAATCAGCAGGGGGTTGAAGTGTCAGGAAAAGCTGACTCCTAGGGGTTAGGTACAATGCAATTCTGTGTACAAACAGCGAGCTAATTATTTCTTACTGCATATCAGCTAAGGCTGACCTGATTAAAATCATAAATCAGCCAATGGCTCTGCTTTTATGCTGTGAAAATCCATGTCTGTGTTTGCATATTAATTAAGATACGCTAAGTAATCAAAAATGTTTGCTAGAAAGAATGTATTGTAACCTGAGAGAAGCAAACACAGGAGCACAGGTACATCAACTTTCTGAAAAACTTCCTCTATTTACACTGTTTCCTTCGAAATTGTATGCAGTTTCCAACCACTTCTGAATTCTTTCCATCAAGCTTTGAGGGAAAATCTCTCTGTCATTTGTATCCCACGACTTGTTTCCACTTGGTGGGAAAATAGCATGAAGGTTGTCAGGCTAGAAAGCTGCATAACTTCATAAGTGCCAGCATATTTTTTTGCTGTTCTTCCCCATGTGCTGTGCAATATCAGATTAATGTCACTGCTCAGCAAAGCTTGGAGCATTGATGTTGAAACATTAAAGCTATTTCATCAATACCAGGTTTGGAGAGAGGTCGTTTATGGTCATTAGAATAGAAGAGAATTTATTCTGGACATCAGAGGAATCCCCATGAGTCCTAGAGATCACACTGCAATCCCTATAATGCTGTTAATATAATGGCCTCTTTCTTCTTTATTGGAATTTTACGGCTAAGGAGGATGTAAGGAAAACTATCAAACCAGTGGAGTCCAGCACCCTACAGTCACTCCTGTCACAGAGTCCATATGCTGCTCTCTGTTGGTTTTCCTGTGTGAGAAACAACATTCATTAACCCACATGGCTGAGCCTCTCCTCTTAGCAGCCTCAGGATGCTACAGGGCTGATATCTCCAGCAGGATGCTGAAATTCCCTGCCCCAGATACGGGGCATGGAGCAGCTCTGCTTTATTTTATCCTCCTGTTATGCTAATCCAACAAGGAGCTTTTCAGCTTTGGGGCATTTTTTGCCCATATTGTTCCAAGCCAGAGCTCAGAGGGCTGAAGCTGGGATCACGTCGTGCCTGCAGCCCTGTCACAAGGAGTGAAAATGCTCCTCACCAGGAATTCAGAAGCATCTTTTTACCAGTCCAAAGGGATGGGGTGAAAGATATGCCACCCACCCATCCCCTAAATGTGAGCATTTTGTTGTCCCACTTTCTTTTTCCCCATTTTTCATCAACCCAGGGCATCACTAAACCTGCTGCCTCTCAGCTGCTTTGTCTTCTCTGCCCCCAGAGCATCAGGTGAGAAAGCCCAGTGTCACCTCAGCCACACAGAACTGCCAGGCAGCTGGGTTATGCTCCAGGGCCCCTTCACTGTGATGTGCCCAAAAGAGATTTATGCAAAAATTTCTGCTAATACAGGCAGGAGGCAAATGGGCTGCATCTGTCTGTCTGCAAGCAAGAGGAGCTGCTACATTTGGGTGATGCTGCTGCAAAAGCAACACCACAAAGATGGATGGGTTGAGCTGGAAATGAGTTTCAAACCCCAAAAAGCAGTGATTTCCCAACTAAAAAGGAAGTTCCCACCTTCTTGACAGAGTAACCCTCTGAGACTCAGCTGGCTGTCCCTGCCACACGGTTTCTGGGATAACCCTGAGTGATGATATTGCCTCTGCACAGGATGAGGCTCTTTGTTTAGCAATGGGCTTGATTCTGCCAGCAGGTTTCAGACAGGAAAAGGTCCATGAAGATCAAAAAGAATATTTTCAGGTTTGGAATCCAGCTGCTATGCTTTAGAAAATGTCCACCAAAGGAAATACTATTGTTATGTACAGACATAGAACTTGAAATGAGCTTTACCCATAAAAAAAGTGTTTAAATCTTACAATTTCCTTTCCCCCCTAGCATGGGTGCCTAAATTGCCCTGCAGATAGCACGATTTCTGTTTTTCAGCTCCTGTCTTTAGAAGTCTCACTAAGGTAAGTAAAGAACCCATTCCAAACAACCCAATAAAAATGGCAGATAAAATATCAGACACACTCCTGTAGGAAGTTAAGGAACCTGCAATCTGTTCAAGGACGTTTTGTGCACAGGAAAAAAAAAAGAGCTGGAAAAAAGAGACAGGCTAAATCCATCAGTTAATTATTCACTGTGAATTATTTACTCAGATGCAGTTAATTAAGAAACACTTTTAATGTGAACATTTTTCTGTCCCCTGAAAATGCTGCTATATTTAAAATAATCCCAAAGGCACAATTTTGAGGCAGGTGCAGGAGGACCTAAGCCCCACATCTGGTGTTTCTATTCAGCCAGATGTGATCCAACTCTGGGATAAAAACCAAATAACTCCAATGGCACTGCAGTAGCTGAGCTGAGATGCTTGGACTCCCAAAATCAGGCACAAACCTGGATACAGCCTTGCCCAGGTGAATCTTGCCATATTCAAGGTTAAAACTGGCTTATCCATGAGCAGGTCAGACCTCAGGCAGGGAGGGACAGTTACAGATGAATCTGCTGGAGTAAAGGTACATGAAATTTCTTGGAAGAGGAAATGCCTTGCTATACCTGGTACACAAGACCTGGGACAGCTACTCCTTGCTTAGAGCTGGGAATTGCTCCTGCAGCACAAATTAACTGCAGCCACAGCAGCAGAGAACCCAAGGAAAGGCAATCATACCAAATGTTTGCATGTTTCAACAAGAAACCTCCAGTTACTGCCCACATGGGAGGGCTTTATATCGCTTTCCTTCCTCTACTCCTTGGAAACACTTTGCATTGTGTCCTGCTTAATTGTAAAAAACCATCTGACCTCAGCAGCTTTTCTCTCTGAGAAGACAAAGCAAGAAAAGCTTGTGAGCAAGGATAATTCTACCTGTGGAAAAAGCAGAGTTTCCAGGGTGGGAGATGGAAAAACCCCATGTGCTGTGGTAGATGTGCAAGGACTGTGCTCCCAGGCATTAATCCAGCTGTGCACACAGCCCAGGGAATGCACCCCCAGCCATGTGAGAGCAAGACTTCTGGGTCATAATTCTGCTCTCTTTGCCTATGCCTTGGTGCAGTAATTTAACTTCCTGGTGGGAATGACATTTGCAGAACGCGATAAGACGGCATCATTTCTAAATTATGGATTGTTGCTTCTGCCAAGTTTTCTCCTCCTTATGCTTTTCCACCATGTGTTTCTTACACAGCAATTGTACTTTATCACTTAGAGAACGGCGTTGTAAGGTTTCTTTCAAAGCTTCCCCTCAAAAAAAGAAAACACAATATTTTTTCATGTTATTCTGAAAATATGATTTCAGGCTGAACATACTTCTTGGCTGCAGTACAGATCCCATTGATCTCCATCTTCCCCAGGTAGATAATACACACGATGGGCTTCACACATGTAAAAAGAGCAGCACTGCTCTTTGGAGCAAGATCTAGAAACCTCTGTCCCTGCACTACAAAGAGAACAGCAGCTTATTCTGATCTGGCCGGGGAGTGGATGCCTTTGGTCTTGTGTAGAAACCAGAATCTCACTGCAAATGCTGTGCATGATAAGCTACGTGGTCTGTATTTTACATCTAGTGAGATGAACATCATAGTCCCTTCTGAAATGGAAAAAAACATTAAGTCTATTTAAGGATGAAAAGTTGCCTTTACTGGCAACATTTTGCTTTTTGGCTTTACCAGTCACTGAAGAAGTTTGCATTAAAGTTTTGTCAATTTCTGAACTAGTTTCAAAGGCATCAAAATAACAATCTTCCTTGAAAATTTTCTCTTGGTGGACATCCAGTCACTTCAATACATCTGAACAGCCTGTCAGCAGCAAATAATCTGGCTGGCAAATTAATTGAATAATGTAAATTGCAATCAATTTTTCATAATTCTTCATTTATGCTGCAATTTATATAAATGCTGTATGACTCCCTCGGACTTCCAGCATGCATTTTGTGTGGCAGTACAAAATGACAATGCCAAAAGTTATTATGGGATTCACAATCTGATTTTGGTGGCTATTTTAGATAAATATTTACTTCCTGGATGTAATTTCATTAATACAGCTTGAGCACAGAAACATTTACAGAAAACAAACACAAAAGAATGACAATGGCAGCTGAATCAAAATTGACCTCAGGTTTCAAACAAACATGAAATGATTTTTTCTATTCTTAGAGTTTCTGCTGCTCCAATATGGAGTTGTGGCTCTTGGAAGCTGTGTCACACACAGAGATTAACACAGGGTCAAGCTGATAGTTTAATTCCTAGCATAATTTATATTCATGCATAATCTTTGGAAAATGTTTGCTTTTCTCATCTCCTTTGAAGACAAGAGACCAGAAGAAATTACTTGTGTATGGTAAAAATAGTTTGTCTCAGTGGGGACGCTGCTAATCGCTCAATAGCATAACACCTTTCATAACTTTCAAATTAAATATTAAGCATTTTAACAACATTTTGGCTATTCTGCCACAACCACTCTCCTGTAGGTCATAGTAGGGCATCTGTCTTCAAATATTCCATGCTGTTTATTGCTTATCATCCTCTAAAAGACTGATTACTGCATTTAACTTGAACATAAAACTACTGGTATTGCTCTACAATCTACACAGCTGGAGAAATTAACCTATTCAGGTTTATGATGAAGGCAAACTAAGACCTACAGCAGAGCCATAAAGAGATTTGTGCTGGACAATGCACAAAAGCCAGCATTTTTCTGGTTTGCTTTTGCTTCCACCTAAATGTTCCAGCGCTGGGCTCACTCCCTGCTGTGCCTTTTGTCCCAGGGTTTCCTGTGTGACACATGAAATACACAGGAAAGATGAGCTAGAAGGTGCCAGACAGCTTCTTTTATTTGTTCACGACTCCTTTGCAGTTCCTATTTTATCATTGCAGGATTTAAACGCCAAACAATGGACAAACTAAAAGCAATTAATTCACATGCAGTTATTTAATGCAGGCCCAGCACACCAATGCCAAGGTGAGGAGATTTCTGGGGAGGCTGCTCATGCTGAGGTTCCTGATTTATCATTGCAACATTTGGGATCTGGTAAATGTTCTCCCTTCCCATTTCCTGACTCCCATTTAAGGGATGCAGAAACAGACCTTACAGAGTGTTTCAGGCTGATGCATCTGTGAGCCAGAATTTTCCAATGGGGCCTATCTGATAGAGGGCTTTCTACTCGATAAAATATCTCTTATTTTAAGAAAACACCAAAAGCATTCACAGGTTTCACAGTATTTACATACTGCTTGGGTTTTTGGGTTCTTTGGGTGAATTTTTTGTTGTTTTTTTATTTTTGTGTGTGTTTTGTTTTTTCATTCATCAATGCTTTGCACATACTGCATTGTTTTACATGGCCACTGCACCAATGGCACTTATTTATGCCTTCAAATTATCAACAACTTTTCCATTTGATCCAAACTCTCTTCTACTCTAAGCTCTGGCACCAAAGTATAAACAATTCATCCTTTCTCCATGCTCTCTATTTACCAAAGGCTACTGTTGGTGGTCTTTAAAATCATCCTCAATTTAAGCTGCAGCCCATGCCAGTGAGAATTATGCACACCAAAAGCTCTTGGAGCAAAATAGAAAATTCTTTACCAACAGCATGCCTGTATTCTGTGACTGTGACACAGGAAGTATAAATCTACTACAGGGCCATGGGAGATCTTGCTCAAGTTTCTTTTATTTAGATTTACTAAAGATAACATTAAGTAGGCAAATTACTTTGATTCCCGTAAGAAATTATAGTAAAGAATGCGTATTAGGATAAAAGCACTAACTGCCAAGATTTACTAGGACTTCTTTTGTGGGAATAAATGGCTCTGTCTTATTGCCTTAAAAATAAATGCACAAATTGTTAAGCATCTGAAGTTACTATTAGATCTCATGCCACAGAAAAGGAGAATGAAAAATGATTTCTCTCTACTGGCTATGCACTAGACACAAATCTAAGAAACAATGTTTATGTCTTGAAGGAGTGTTAAAAATTGTATTTTCTTTAACTTACATGCTTACAGAATGCTTAAATGCTTGCAGAAACAGAAGTAAGTACTGGCCAGTGCAAAAAGACAGCAGGTAAATTTTCTGTGCATCTCAGAATCTTGCAAACCTCAGTCCTGAATACCACAAGTCTTTTCTGTTTCAATCCCACACCAACATACATTTTTTAAGAACACACCTTTGCTCTGCCTGGAATAAATTAGTGTAACCTGGGCCTGGCTTTCCACTTTTCCTCTCCTGACTGCAGAGTTCAGGGGCTGCCTGGTGCTCTGGGGAGAGAGAGCTGCTCAGCTGGACCCGAGCTGCATCCAGCATCTGCAGTGAGAGGACTCTGGTGGAAAAGACGCTTGAAGGATGCTTCAGAAACTTGTTCCCATCCCTTTCTCCTCCCAGGCAAGCCACCACCTGCAGCCCAGCAGCCTGGACACCCTCACAGCACCTCCTCCATCCGCCGTGGAGGCAGACTGAGAGCTGGAGGTGCTCCCGGCCAGTTGGCAATTAATTGGAAGCAGATCCTGTAAATCTGTTGTTTGAAAGTTTGGTGGCTAATTTGCATCCAGAGGCTATAATATCCCTGATCACAGTATTGTGACAGTTTCCTCTTAAAATTCCTCAAGCTTTAATTGAAAATAATCAGCGGTGGAAGTTGTTCTAACAGTCCACATTCACTGACGTAAACAAACACAAGACTTGAAAGCTGTGAACGCTTCTGTTTGCATCTGCGGCTCTTTCACCAAAAGGCATGTTGTTAATTCCATTTATTCCAAACACAGCATAAATGAATGCTTAATTTGGGAGCCTATAAATAATAAGCATCCTCAATTACAGCAGCAGCATCCAGAAGCAGGCTTGAAGTGGTGTTCATGAGTCACTAATGCTGTTAGGAATTTCCATGCACCAAGCCCCAGACCTGCACTCTCCCAAGTTCATGGAAAAGTGTGTCCCACCCTTCCTGGGACAGCCACCACTGTAGTTCAGGCACTAATAGCTCTGAAGAACACAAATCCCCTTTATGAATTATCCTCATTACTGCAATAATCCTTCACAGGCTCCCAACAATGATGTTAAACACAAGGTGAATTTTGCGCAATAGGAAGCGACAGAGGAAGAGCGATGCCTTTATCAATTTTCTTGATAGAGAACAGAACATGGTAGAGATCTAGGGGGTATCTGGCTAATTTAAAGCATTTTTTCTGATCAATAACAGTGAAGGATGCACAGCTTGTTACCACAGTCTGAGTGACAGGCACCTGAAACACATCCCTTCCTGATGTCTTTCTCAGGAACAGACAAGTAGTTCTGGCAAACTGTCTGGGAGAGGCAGGCACTTAGCTGAGATGAGATTCACATCCTTTTCTCTTTGCAATCTCTCTGGACCTGTGGAATGACAGAATGTCACATATGGAAACCAAGAGGCCCTGATGTACAGGGCAGGACCAACGTGTCCCTCTCAGCTCACAGTCTCTTTCTGCTCCCTACCAGTTTTCCTCATTGTGAAATTGTACAATTAGATGTGACTCCTCAGCAGAGATGAATGCACCACCAGCTCACTTTCCTATGCTCTGGGATCTACCAAAATTCCTGGGTGTTAACCTCGTGCTACTGAGCCCAGCTGATCAACTCCTCACCCAAGCCAGCCACTGTCACCCCCTCACTAAAAGGAGATTGGCACTGCAGGGGAGAATGAGAAAAACTCCCAGCAAGCTGCAACAGCATCAGCTGTCCCCAAATCCAACTGTGATCAAGCAAGTAAGTTCTCAAAAAGTAGTTTCTGCTTAACTCAGCCATGTTGAGGAGGTGACAGGCACAGGGAATCACAGCAGAGCTCAGCAGCTCAAAAGATGCAAATTTTTGCTGATAATACTTGGCTCACTGAGAGGCTTCTTCTGAGAACCTTGGGGGATTTGAAGAAGCTGTCACCAAGCTGTGAACAGGGGTATCAGCTGTGCACTCTGAGCTAAGAGGGGAAGGATTCTTCTCCCACAGGTGTAATTTTTACACCACCATTTTCTAAATTTAATCCACAGATTTCCCAGGCCAGCAGTGTTCTTCCTCTCCTCCTGCCCCAGGCCAGCTGCTGGGCACAGGGCAGCTGCCACACTCGAGCCAGGTCTGGCTATCCTTGCTCACAAGGGACTGGCAGTAGCACAGGGGAGATGCTGGCGAGGTTGTCCCTTCTCTTCCCCATGCCCTTACTCCAAAAGTAGGTCAATCAGCCTTTCTGCCAAAGTCTTAATTGCACTTGCTCGGGACTGGATACATTTCAGGCCCCTGGGTATCTCCACTGCTTACCTCACCAATTAAACCTAAATACAAATCTTTCCCTCCAGCTGCCTCACCCTCCTCCCTTGACCTCTCTCCACTCCCCCCTCTAGAAACACGGCAGTAAACAGATATTTACTTGCATTCCTGATTTTTAAATCTCTGCAACCTATTTTTTAACACAGAGCTCATCAGCAGTGTAGAACAAGTTTAGGAATGACATAAAAATATTTCCTTAGACCTGCACAAACTCCTCCTGCTGCTCAGAGACTCAAGTACAGCAGAGGCCAGATGGCACCCAGGCCTGGAACAAAGAGCACTGACTTTCTTTAAGGAAATAAAACCAAAAACTTCCACCTGACATTTGAAGAGCGTGATGGGGACATGGCAGAGGAGGAAACTACAAAGTGCATCCCTGCCTTAGCATAAATAAATAAATAAACAAACAATCCTAGAAGGGATTTCCTCTTGCAATCTGGTACAGTTTATATATCTGGAGCCAATGGGCAGAGATGAAAATCCTTCTTCTCTCCAACACCTTATCCCTTTTGGCTGAGTGTCTGCATTTCAAGACACATCGGGTGAAGACAGGTAAAAATCAGAGTTGTTATCCGGGGGAGATAGCAAGGCAGACAGAGAAATTACAGGGAGGAGAGGCGTGACCAAGGAGCTGAATGAGACCTTTCTTGTCCTGTCCAAGGTTTGCCCCAGGGTGGGCAGGCAGCGGAGAGGAAGCGTGGAGAGCACGACTCCAAAAGTCAAAGGGAATGACTGGGAATGACTGACAACTCTGCAGAACTGAAGTAATCACAGTAGACAGGGCTGTCATATTTTATCTGTGCAGAGACTTTTAATTTTGAGAGATCTCTTGCCAGTCATGTTTATAAAAGCATTCCAAAACAGCACCGCAGTGACCTTGGAGCTCATTTACGTGGAACTCTCTCAAAGCACCTCTAGAGAAAACCAAAACCTCAATTTCTTCCCAGTTTTGTGAAATTGCCATGTCAGAAAGACAAGTCTGGAGCAGTAATAGTTACAGGTTTTCATGCAGTCTTAGAATTAAAACTTAATAGGACATTTATAGACTCCAACGTGAAATTAATGAAATGGCTTCAAATGCAAATCTTGGGTAGTAAAAATTCTTCAACATTTTTGTTTCTGGATCTGCTAGCCAGAACACAATGAAAATATTTTTAATCATCTGCAGAGGCTCATCTAAGAAATGAAGAACAAGTTTTAAAATTCAAGGGTGTTTGTCACAGAAATTTATGGAACTGTTACAGTTACTTAATGCGTGAGGAAGAGTCTAAACTGTGTTTAGTTTCTCTAGATTTCCAAATTCTTCCAATTGAGTTCTGACTTAGGACTCCCTTGTGCATCCAGGAGGCACAAAAAAATGAGACAAAAATGCACATAGATTTCAGAAATCATATATAGGTGAGAATGTGCTACATCCAGCAAGCTGAATGCTGAGGTTTGGCACCTGGCAGCATGGAAAACAGTAACAAAATTCCCCTTCATCGGTTTTATTTTGGTGTGCAGAGCGTGTAAGCAAGACCCAAATCGCTTATCAGTGTTAAAGAAAACAAAGGAAAATTGCAATTCCAGGAGGAAATTGTGTGATGCCATTCTTCAGCTGCGAGCTGAGCACTCACAGCATTCATTGCCAACAATCCATAAAACTCACTGTCAAGCACTCAGTGTCCAGGAGGCATAAGAAGTGTCAAGAAATGCTTTATGCTGCTGCTAACACACTACAAAAGGCATGATCATTAGATTAAAGTAGAGAACAGGCTGGCAGTGTCCAGAAAGGAATTGGGATGAGACTGTAGTGATAGGACGAAAAAGAGCTTTGATTTGTATAGAATGGGATGGATTTAAAAAGGCATCCACAGGCTGAGGGATCCAGACAGACAGAAGGACTGAGCAGGAGCTTCCAGGGATTGCTTTCAGCCTGCTGCCTGGTGGAAGGGCTCTGGCTGTCAAAAAGGGAGAGGGAAGAGAGGTCGTGTTTCCCAGCACTGCTCCAGCCTTGTCCCTCATTAGATGCAGTGGGTTGAAGCACTTCTCCTTGCTGTTCTGTGATTGGAACAAGAATAGCCTCAGGACAACTTTAGCTTGTGCTTGGGTGCCCACAAGCCCAAGAAATTGTAGGGGCAGAGGGGAATTGCTGGAGGATGCCTGTGTGCTTTTCCTACCACCGTGTCCTTTGTTTCGTGTGCGTCTGGGAAGAAGGAGGAACGTGCAGCCCTGCACCGCCCAGTGCTTCCCTTCCTACAGAGGAAATCCTAGAAACATGTCAGCTCTGCTCTACAGACATCAAAGATCTGCAGTGCAATGGAGAACAAGGCCTCCAGCTGGGATGGACACATCCCTGGGACAGCCAGCTAGGAGGGAGCACAATCACCAGGGAGGATTTTAAGGAAAGCTGTAAATGAGGACAGAATCACTGGGACAATGCTGGCAACATTTTAGTGTTTTGCAAAAGCTCCAGGGACAGATGAGAGAACCCTTCTGATGAAAAAAAGACCTTAAGAATATGAACAAAACAAAATGATCCCTCTCTGGAGGCTGTTTTTAGTTTCTCAAATCTGATTAGAACCAGAAAAACACTGAGCTAGAACCAGAAAACACTGCACATCTTTCAGGAATCATTACCTTGATGTATCCAGAATAGATTAAAGAAACTCAATTAAATCTGAAAAATCTGAAACGCTCAGATAAAATATTTTTGAATGCTAAGTGAATCTGTGAAGCTCCATTGCCTTAACCTCTGCTAATAAGCTGCTCAATAAAGTTCATGAAAACATATTTTATGTACTGATAGCATCTCAAAGTATGAAAGGTTTTGCAGTTGTTCAGCAATCAGTTACCAGCTGGATTATGGTCCACTAATGCTGTTAGATTTCTGCAAGACAGAAGGCAGCTTTTCAACCATTTGTTATTTTAATGATGAGGAATCTCACCATAAGCCTTGTTAAAACTTCATTTAATCCATTACAGAAGAAACAAAGACATTTAAAAGTGAACATTAAAAAATTTTCAATCTATCAGAGCAGAAATTATAGGGTTTAGGAAAGCTCTTAAGGAGCATCCATGGAATAAAATGGCTCTGCTAATTAAAGGGCTGTATCTTTTCAGGTTTGACATTTAGGGACTGTCTTCAACAGGGACTGAACTACTCTGCATGATGGCACTCATAATGACAAAGTGAAAAAGGGAGAACCTTTGCAAAGCTGCAACCAAATTGCTCCATCTATTCCAAATATCACCCAAATGTTTGCAAGGGTGTTTTTTTTACTGAGTTCTCTTCCCAAAAACATCTCAGCAGGGAACAGAGGGTGCAACCTCCCTGTCCCTAGGTCATGGGGAAATCCTTCCTTGCGGAGATGACTTTGGTTCAGCAGCAGGGACAGCACCCAGGACAGAGCCCAGTGAGAGGCTCAGGTGTTTCAAATCCTGACTGTCCTGCTGGGAGAGGTGAAATCAGTCCAATGGATCCATCAGGCACAGCCCAAGCACCCTGGCTGCCTCCTTTCCTGAGCCTTGGATTGTGCCAAGAGCAGTCCCTGCCTGGAGCAAGCAGTGACAGCTCTGCTCCCTGCCCACTGCTCCCCACATTTGCAAAATACTCCTGAAGGTCTGCAAGAGGCATTTCCAAGGGGTCCTGAAAAGAGAAGCAGCATTCCCTGGACTCCCTGGTTTGTCTTTAGGATGTCCCATTCCAGGAATATGTTTTCTCCTACACAGTAACTCAGGAAAACCACACCGTGCTAGAATAACCTGGTTTTGTAACCTCTAGAAAATACCAATGCAATATATTACCTGAATGGACATTTATTTCATGTCTAATACATTAGAGGTAGAAAATGGCTGCTTCTAAATGCACAAAAAGAATGCATATTCCAAAGGACTAAACACTAAGCTCAGTTCTTCAATTATCCTTACAGCTCCCTACCTGCAGAGCAACACGCCAAAAATTTGCAATCATTAGTTCAACAAACAAGTCTAAGTTTGCACTTAGAAGTGCAGATAAAAATGTTTCACTTCAAAAAGTGAGGTAAAAAACACACTGAAAATGCTGTAATCTCAGCTCTCCAATGTTTCCTGGAGGGATCTTTTTTAGAGCACAGATTTTCCTATCCCTGAGGGGAGGACATGCTGTTCCAAGCCCTGTGATCACCACCCCCTTCACCAGCTCTAATGAAGTTCCCAACTGCTGTTGGAAGATTTAGGCAAAGCTCCTCCTGAGAGTCTTTTTCCTGCAAGGATTTCCCCAGGATTGAGCTTATCAACCAAGTCACCTACTACACCAGGAGAAAGTTCAGGGCTCTCTGTCAGATCTTGATCCCATTTAAATTAATGATAAGGAAGAGGGCATGGTCTGTAATACCTATCTGCTTTCTTCTCTTTGAGGGAGATGAAAAACATTGGCTAAAGTTATATCTATCTTGAAAGTTCAAGTACCAAGAAATTATAAATAAATAAATACATTTTTAATTTTGAATAGAGCACATTAAATGTTAAATATCCCAATTCTGTGTGTTAAAAAAGGACTTGTGCTGCTTTGGATTCTTCTGAAACTTTTGATGTAAAAGTATTCTCCAGCTCCCACGCTCTTCCATACAAAATCAGAAGTTGATCAAGTGTCCAGCCTTCAGCTTTCCTACAGAAACAAGGCATGTGCAAACAAGCTGTTTGTCTGTCTTATTTAAGGAAATTTTGAAACAAGTTGCATGAGCTGTTTCTCAAATAATTACTTTTAAAAGTTTCTTTTTCCCCAGGCTTGCAAAATATTAACATTTGAAATCATTCTACATAATATTACTCTTGCAAGAAACTGCTGAAATGGTAAATTAAGTGCCATCTAGACTGGCTAAGGAGTTTTTGATAAGAGACTGATTTTGCATGAAAAAATGGATACTTAATTCAAAGTCAATTAAAAATGGAATTATAAAGTATCTAGATGAGAATCACATAATTGATATCAGCAGCACAAAGTCTATAAAGGAAAATCAACCCTGAAATTCTTCCAAAGGGTCAGCAAAGTCTTGAAAACCATCTTCACCAAAAACTTTGACTTTTTAAAAGCTTTTCCTGAAGCTTTTCATAAGACTTCATTAATTAAACTAAGCAGTCATGGACTCTGAAACAGGAATGAGTTCTGAATCTTAACTAAGGTTCTGGCTTCCTAACTAAAGCACAAGGTTTAAGAACTGGCCATTTTTCATTGTAGCATAATATTAATAGGAGTTGTCCCAGTCTTCTATAATAAGATTACCTGGATAAAATTTTTAGAATACAAGGTTTTACAGATCATATACTGCTCTTTGTTTAACACAATGAAGGGAAATACTTTTTAAGGAACTAAAACTGTTTACTCCAAAAAAAAACAAGAATAAATTTTAACCCAGGCAGTCCAGCAGAGCAAGAGAGGTTGAAAGTTAGAAGCTCTTAACCCTTCAACGAGACAGAACACTCAGGTAACTACAGAATAATGTGTGGATACAAAAATATTTTCTTTGAAACTACCAAAATCTATGTCAAACAGCACTTGAGGTTAGTGATAACTGACCCTTTTCCTCTGCCCAAGACTGCATCCTATGCTCTCAAAACAACCCATCAGTTAATTAAACACAACCAAAGATGCCCACCCACACAGACCACCTGCAAGGGACTGCAAAGGCACAAAAACACACAGCTCCTCTCTGTTACTTAACTGATCCACAAATGTCAGATCAAGCTCTCGTTCTTCCAGCTGATGGGAAGAAAAATGGTCTAAACTAATTTTCATTTAAATTTCTTAATGCAGCACACCAGCTGTTTGTCACATCCTGACACGCTGTCATGTTGTTTTACAACGTGATGTATTGTAACATGATATGAAGTGAACATATTTCATTTAGAGAAATGCCCTAATGCCTGTAGACTTGAAGAGTAGACAGGTAACACCATCTTTTCTTTGCACCTGATCTAGATTTACCAGAACTCCCTTTGTGGCTTTCAAACTATTTTAGAAATCATAGCTGTGTTTACCTTGTGCACTCCAGAGGTGCAGCACATTCACACTCACCCCACCAAATGCAAAAGGCACTTGGGCATGCCAGGAATTTCACCAATGCAGAGGCAATTTCTGTTTAGAAGTATCAAAAAATAAGCTTTATGAAAGATTTTGTAAGGTTTTTATCTTGCCTTCCTTATTGGAGCACAAGAAGGTTTGTTTTGCCAGCACAAGCCTTTTTATGCATTTATAGTGGAAGGAGTTACTCATATTTATTACTCAGAAGTGTATTATACTACAGACAATGTCATATTTTCATTTATAAAAATCCAAGGAAAGTCTCCAGATTTCAAAGAAAGGGGCCCATATTTTTCCAAGAGTACCCAAATAACTCCTTGAAGTTCAGGTGAAACTCCACAGCTGATTATCTACAATCTGTGTGATGACCAGAAGGGGCTGCCCTGTCTCTCTCAGTTACAAGCAGCTCATACCCTTCGCTTCTCCAGGGTTAGCTGCACACTGACTGAAAGCTGAATTTATTTTGCAGAGCTTGTTTTTAGTTACATCAGACAGATACAACTCACTGTGAGATAGCATTAATATTTAAGCTATAGGGAGAGGGGGAGGAAATGCATGGCTGGCAGCAGGGGAAGGCAGGAGGACTTTGCTCTCATTGCTATCTGCTGCAGAAACTGAATTTCATAAGCACAAGGCTGAAATTATACATATTTTATCCCCAAGTAGTATTCAGGGAAAAGTCAGGCATTATATGCATTGTCTACAACTTTAAAGAATGCATTTGTGAAGGACAGTTCAAATTTCAGCCCCTTTCCAGCTCCTGTGATTCACTGACTGGACTCATCTCTCATCGGTGCTGTTCCTGTTATTCAGGAAGCTGACAGATAATGAAAGAATATTCTCTTACTTGTGCCACAAATAGTATTTAAGTCTTAGAAATAAGATTCTTAAAATAACCCCTGAGCTTTGGTCATAGTCTGAGGAGAGGCATAGTACAAACAGCACTCCCTAATTTGTACAGCCCGCAACAGGACTTCCCACTTAATCCAGTAAGATTAATTTCCTAAAGGCTAATTGATTAACTAAATCGGTTACATGTTGTCCTGGGTATCTCTGGATCTATAAAGTTCACTGAAGTAAGCAATAAGTGAATATCAAAAAGATTTGCTTCAACAACAACCCCCAGCTCTGCCAACAGCAAAGTCTACAAAGGTGGCCAGCATGTAGAAAGCTTCTTGGAGTGCTGGATAAAACACCTCATCACTCTCATGTTCCTAAACCCATCACAATGTAATCCAAAGCAAGTGGATTAATTATTTCAATTGGCATGACCTGCTATATACCTTGGAAAAAATTTGAAACAATGCTAAAAACATTCCCCATGACTATGATCTAATCTGCTGCTGGACGGGAGGTGAGCAGGATGTGCTGAAGGAGGAGCTCCAAAGGCAAGAGGAGAGGCTTTCTATGTTAGCTCCACTGAGAAGCTAAAGTCATAGAATTGCATGGGTTGGAAAAGTCCTTTAAAATCACCAAGTCCAGCCCAGCACCAGTAAACCACAAGTAAATCCAGGAGATCCCTCTGCAAGCAGGGAGGAGCTCACAGTCAGGAGTCACAGAATCACAGAATGGTTTTTGCTGTGGGGTGAAGATGAAATATAGCACAACCTCACCAGCAGAACACATTTAAGTTTTATCCCTGCAAATAGTTCTAGGTATGGGCTCAGGAAGGAGCACAGGGCAGTCTCCTGCCCCGTGGGCTGACAATCACCCAGCCATATGCTGGCCCCGTAGGCTCTCTGAGCTACAGAGCCCTGCTCCGTGACCTTACCTGAGCCCTCCAAAAAGTGTAACAGCATCGCCAGAAGAGTTAACTGCATGTCTCAGACACAAACCAGAGGATAACTCTGCCTGCACCTCAGCTGCTCTCGCACGCTTGTCCCTTCCAATCCTGAGAGGCAGATTGCTCTGCCTGAGAGCGCTTGACAGTGGCAGCCGCCCGGACCGTGCACAGCACTAGTCTGGTGACATATTCTTGCCATCACCTGCAGCAATGCCCTGCTCCCTGAGCAGCTGCAGGATCTGACTGTAGCTGACAGTAAACTGTAACATCTAATGGACTTGTGCGGAGCGTCTGAACGCCTGAGGAATTCTGTCATGTGTCAGTGCCGCTCATGTTAAGGGATCCATTAGGAGTGCAATGATCTGAGGAAAGGTCAGCTGTCACAGCTGGTGCCAGAAGTGTCACCTTTGTTTAAAAGGATTTTGCACCCAACTTCCCAGCTGACTAGATGGCGCTGATATCCTCGTCCTAGAGCCAGAGATGTGTCGCCTCAGACTGGCACACATGTACCAATGTCATTTGCTGCAGCTAAGCCCTTTTCCAACAGGCATTATCAAAGTCCAGTGGCAGTGTCACCATCCCTGACACTTCTTTTGGGAAGTGCTTGGACTCCTTCAGCCGTGCACCAGAGCTGTGATAGCAGAGAGCTGTGCATCTGAACCAGCAAAGCTGCACAGGAGGCATTTTGTGAGTTTTTAGATAGAGAAATCCAACTGCCCTGTCTCCCATTGCTGGGTCTCTGATAGAAAACAATAGCTCTACCCACACTCAGGACAGGGCTGCAGGATGCAATAAGCATAGTGAATTAAATCAGAAATAACTGCAAATAATAAAAATTTAAAAAAAAAGATGGCTGAGTTACAGAATGGAAAACAGGATTAAAGGCAAAGCAGAATCACCGTGGTGTAATTACTGTTCTGGTGGATGGACTCGCGTGGTAATCCGATTCAGCCTGAAGTTTGCTCCTCCAGGACTGTGACTCCCCAGAAAACTGCTCCGAGCTTTGGAAAGAGCTAAAGCAGAACTGATTCACTCCCAGCTGATGGAGTCGAGGTGTTAATGGCCAAACACAGCTCCTATGCTAAACTTGCAGGGTAAAATTCCAGCCTGACTTTCCCAGCGCAGGAACTGCGACTGCCCTCAGTGAGACAGCTGTCCCTTGGCCATTACCTCTCATGTTCTTTTATATTATGCATGTTATGAAAGCATTCATGTTTCAGAGTCATCTTGCAACTGTCTGCTATTCTAAAAACCTGGTATTTTTCGAACACCTGAGACACACTAAAATAATCAGCTACATGAGATGAAAAGTTATTGCTTGTGTCTGGTTACTGCTCTCCTTGGATTTTTTTAGGCAGTAACAGTTGTATAACAGCTAATGCTGCTCATCTGTTTGAGAAACAGTGAAATGAAGCCTCAAATCAGGGATTTTAAACCACAGTAGTGGATTGTTAAGTAGCTAGGGAGTGCTGACATATCACTTTTATATTTTTCAGTCCTTTGAACTAATATGGTAAATTATGAAAGGAAATTCAAGACTTGGGTGCCGTGTCAGAACAGACTGCACCTGTAGTGAACTCCTCTGTGATAGGGATTGAAAAGGGTTTAATCTGGTGAAATTAGGTTTATTGTGGTGTCATCTAGACAAGTAACCTTGACAGTCTTGAAATAGGCATGGCATAAACTGTGGTTGTCACCCAGCCACTGGCTCAGTGACACCAGAACTCAGATTTTCTTTATGAGAGTGTCAAAGTGAGAAGCTGACCTAGAGTTCATTGATGAGGGTATGTGGCAGAAGTTAAAAAAAACCAAAAGTTGTGATTCTTAGGCACAAAGAAGAACGTGCATGGTGTCAAAACTGCAAATCTGGTTGGAACAAGGGCACAGAAACAGAAGTTAATGAGGGAAGCACAAGAAAAGATCTGTTGCTATTTTGTGGATAACTGGATAAATCCAGGCTGATTTTCACGATAGTTCCACAAAGACACTTTCCTTCTTGTTTTCCTTTTTGCCATCCAAAATGAAGGTAAATTGTAATTCAGGGTGATAACATCTAATAGGAAACATGTAAGTAATGAAGTATTTGGGGACTCAAGCCTTGATTTGGTGGCTTCAAGGCTCAGGTTCTGTAATCTCATGACCCTGGACACACTGAGGAGATATCTCAGTTTTGGCACACAGCCAGAAAAGTGAATGACTACATTTTCCTGGGAACAGGAAAAGAAGCTCCAAACAATTTTATCCCCAAAGAAATAACTATTTTGGCCATAAATTTTGTACCCTTTATTTAAAAACTATGCATTTAGACAGCATGCTCTAGCAGAGCTGGACAGCTCACTAAAACAAGACTTCTTATTTCTGCCAAGCTTAGGGAAAGAGGTTTCACTATTTTGATAAGAAAGCATGTTTGTCAAACTTAATGTAAATAAAAACCCCTCTAATCTAAAACAGCAAGCACACAGGTGGAAAGTTTCGTGGTCCTAAATTTCAGGCTGTTTTCCCACCAATAAGGGTTGAGAAGTTAAAAAAAAAAAAACTTTTCACTTTTATGTAATCACTTTTATTCACCACTAAACACATTCAATATCAACCTCTTCAACACATGCAGCTTTTCTCTATCAAAAAAATTGTAGGACAGTTGCTCAGAAGTGGTGGTATTTGATGTTTTTTACTACTGAATATATGTGTTTCATGAAACAGCCCCAAAAGGATTCTGTGAAAGTTCTCAATTCTTACTGAATTCTGTAATGCTTTTGAAAAAGACTAATTTCAGAGGCAGAAATCAATGTTTCTGAAGGCAAATCATTAAGGACCAGAAAATGTACACTCCTATTCATAAATGATCCGGAAAAAGAGATGAATAGTGAAAAGACAAAGTTCTGCAGGTGATACAAAATCATTCAGGATAATCAAATCTAAAACAGACCATGAACTGTTGCATAAGGGACTCGCAGTACTCAGGAAGTGGATGATAAAATGGAAGAGGAAACCCACTTTTGCTGATGAAAGGATTGAATGTTGGGAAAAGCAATGTTCATGCCAATCAATAGGCTCGGCTGCCATTCAGTGTATGGCTGCTGCAGCCTTTGGTTAGCTCCCAGTGAAACTCAGACCAATCCTCAACAATAAGCTCAATGGCTAGAACACCACGAGGGATTGTTAGGAAAGTTGAAAGAAACAAATGTAGGGCACCATCGATGCACCTGGATCAGGCAAAAGGGGAACAAAAAGTTCCCAGAAGGAGGTGTGTGCCTTTATGGAGGACAGGCCTAGCAGGACCAATAAATACAGTGATCCAAAAGCACCAAGAGGATTGCTTTACACATGTCATGCTGCTTACATTCCCTTCCTGAAGATATATTCTGGTTATTCTCTTCAGTGCTGCAGAGAAAACCCGTGGCCACACAGACCCTCCCCTCCCAGCTATGGCCAATGTCACAGAGCGAGGGAAACCTCAAAATGTGTCAGCAAACCATGGAAAGTACAAAGCTGTCATTCAAAGCCATCCAAAAAACCCTTTCTGAGCTGAGTACAAGCTGCTGGTACTTGGAACTTTTGAAATAAACCAATCACTTCTCCATTGCTCCCTAAATGTGTTTTGTTGGAGGGGAGGGACTGGAGCAGTTTGTCTTTTCAGCTCCTCAGAGATACACATTCAAATATATTTGAGGTCACTGGAACTGGAAAACCAAATTTCATTCTTGATTGATTTTTTCAGTAGATGGAAATGCTCATCTAATTGTTTTTTACTGTTTGACCTTTCTATTTCGTTTGGTTAATCTTCGTGATGATGAAATAGCACTCATTCACACAGAGTAACTGTCGAAGGCTAGAGCATGAATGCTGATTTTTTTACAATGTTCTACTGCTGTGGACAGCCTAGAAACAAAACCAGATAGTAATAACAACTTCAGCTCTTCGTGCTGCTGAGAGACTAATTAAATTTAGTTTCCTTGTAGGTCATGATTAGTAAGGGAGTGTCTGAGCAGGGTGAGTATGGAAAATCACCTTTTGGACCACACCAGCCCCACTGAAGCTGAACAAAATAAGGAGAAAACCCTCAAAATCATAATCTCCTTGGGAAATTTTATCAAATCTTTCTGAACTCTCCCAAAAATGTGATAGTTTGATGAACAACATCAAGGGCTAGAGTGTGAAGGGCAGAACCATCCTGGCAGTAAGGCTGGGACTGAGCCATGTCCTCCACCCTCTGCCCAAAAGCTCCTGGAGGTGTTTTTGCCTGTCTCACATTCACTTCACACGTGTGACATCACACACACTGTCCCTGCCTACTGCCCGTGCTCATTCCAGGACATTTTGGGTCCCTCTGAAAAATAAAGGACATGCCCTGTCCTGGGAAGTCACCATGTCCTGAAAAATGGTGAATATTTCACTTTGTATGAAAAATCGCTCGCTCCAAAAGAGGAAGTGTTTGATAGGAACCAAGTGTACTCAAAGAGACACCTCTCTCAAAAATTATTTTGCAACAGATGCAGATTCTAGCAAAAATCTTCCATTTTTCTGGCAGCAGCATCACTCAGCAGTTTGTTATTAATGGATAGTTCAGAGCACCAAGAGCCACCATCGGGGTGGTTGTGTGGGCCTGTGTGTCCCTGACATGACCCTGATTTGTCCCACTGTCCAAAGATTTCCTTCATGTCTATAAGTTTTATGATGGAGTACCTTGCATTAAACAGAAATTAGGCCCATGTAGCCCATAGGTCATCAGCATGAATATAAAAAAGCAAAATATTAGTCTGATTTGGTCTATGAATTTCCTCATTGGTTATCAGACAACTTCTGGTATCCCACAGGGGTGGAATTTTAAGTTCTAAAGATCCTGTGCCATTTTTTAGGCTTTCCTGCAGCCTTTTTGTGAAGGAATCAGCTTGGTCTCGGAGGAAACAATCCTCTTTGCTGCCTCTGCCCACAGAGAGGACAAAAACCAGGCTGCAGTCATTTGGCACCTTCTCTACTCCTTTGTGCAAAAGGTCAAAAACGCTGCAGAAACATCAGTGGTCTGTGCTGGCCCTCAGAACCACCTTGCTGGGCTGAATAATGCTCCCACTGGAGCACAGTGCCCAGACCTCACACATCTGTGTTTCCAGTTCATCACCTGCAACAATTATGGTACAAAGTCACTTCCCGTCCATTTACTCCGCTGTGGTTTGCTCACAGCGTGCAACAGGGTGGAGGTTCCACCTCAGGCATATGCCGTGGTGAGACTGAGCCCTCCCACTCACCTTTTCCCCTCGGAGCAGCAGAGCTCTGGGATTTGTTAAACCAAGCTTACAGACTGGTTTGGCCCCATTATGCAAGGAAGATGCACGAGAACTAAAAAGAGGGAGAGAGAGGCAGAGTTCCTTAGGGACCAGCATGTTCAACGATCCCTTCAAACCACCACAAACCTCATTTACTAAGCCCCACAGGCTCTCATTAAATTTCTTTGTCCAAATATTTGCCTTTATAAATTCACCCAGGAGGTTGTTCTGCATTTCAGCCAGTCAGAATGCCACTGGGGCATTGAACAAGTGCTGAGAATTAACTGGCACCCACTTTTAAACCCCTTTTGGTCAATAACTCTTCTCTGAATCTGTGAATAACCACCACAGAGTAACAAATTTCACCTACTAAGGTTATATTTCCCTCGGTTCCTTTTTTTATCCACTACTTAACAAATCAATTCTTTCTGAGAGACCTCAGTTCATACACAAGAGGATAACAATTATGTGCCCCCATGCTTTGGCAGAATGGAGTCAGTCACAGTTGAGGTGGAAAATTACTTTCTGCACTTTCAAAACAGGGGAACGAAATAAGAAAAATGCAGAGGAAAGTGATATTTTACATAGATACCCCCATCTGTTTCTTTTAGACAAAGATCAAACAGCAGATTTGCTGCAGTAGTTCACCAATGCATTTGTCTTCCTGCAACCCTCAGGGTAACTTCAACCTCTGTGATCTCTGTGTGGCCAGGACACCCTTGTGCACAGACCACTGCAATCTCAGAGCCCCAGTGCATTTCTTCTTGCTCTGAAAAGAACACCTAGGAGGGCCTGCAACTTTGAAACTCATCAAGTCCATGCTGACTGCTTGGGTTGGCTGTAGTCGTGTGTCTGATCCAGCTGGAGTAGACAAAAAGGGCATTTTAACCACACACTCCCTGGGCAATGAACTATATTGACAGGGTAAAATTAGGTCAAAAGGCATTTGTTTTTGTCTTTACTTTCTTCTCATTTTATCCTGAAATTGTCTGGAGGCTACACAGGAAGAGAAATGAAAGGAGGAAAAAGCCAGGCTTTATTTTCAGCTTCCTCTTCTGCGTGGATGTGACAGCTCTGCAGTTTTCAGCAGACTCTCAATTTTTTTCTGGGGTAACAGCAGTGTGGGGAGCTGGGTAGAAGTTATTTCTGGGTAAAAAAGCAGCTTCCCTGAGCAGAAGCAGCTAGGACACGTGGTGTGCCTTGCTGAGCCCCCAGGCTCCCCTGGGATCCCACCAGCATCTCTGGCACTTGGTCCAGCTGAGAGAGAAGGCCATGAAAGACAGACAGGGATTGCCTCAGTGTTTGGGAATCTGATGGAGTCCAGAGCCAGCTGAAAGGCTGAGTAGCTCCCTCTCCACACAAAAATGACATTATCAGCGCTGAGAAGGGCTTGTCACGGGTGCACCAATCTCATAAGTATTAAGTTTCTCCAAATTTGTGGGGAAAAAGGGCATCCTGCTACTGAAATGAGATGCAAAGAGAGGATGGCATCAGTGTTGCAGCCCTCAGGCACCCCTATTTTTTTGTGTGTATTCATACAATACCAGAAATTAAACAGGAAAGGATGAAAGTCATGTTTTAACTCAGTTTCTCTAGTATACTAGAGAAACTGATAATGAAGTTCTTGAGTACAGAAAAGTAATCTTGCCATCTTCTGATATTTTTTCCCTGCCCTATTCTCCTCTATATGCATCCCCTCTCCCCAACACTCTTATCTAATCAATCCTGCTCTGCCAGTCTAATGCACATAATTTTCTCTTAGGGTGCATTTCTATCACTCAGGCATCAGAGGCTCATATATATATATAGAAAACAAATTGATAGATGCCATGCATTTCAAAAAATGTCCCTTCACACACTTCTTCAAAAGCCCAAGATAGTAAAATGCCCAAGAAATTGATAGAGTACCAGAAATCAACTCTAATATGCTTGACTCATCTGTTGATTTTAATTGAATGGTCTGTATCTTCAGGCAATTTCATTATTCTCCCAAGAGCTGGGGAGCTAAATGAAAGACAAACCTCGTTAACCTCTGACCGTGAAAATCAATAATTTTCAATAAAATTTAGGCTCATTTGTTTCCAAAGGATCCCACGTCTTGACTCTACTATCATGTGCTCCCGAGCTAATCAGCTATGGAACATCATATTTTTCCACATAATTTTTGCCAACTTAGCTACAAAGTCTTCACCTAAAGCCGCAGGAATCCTTGCCTGTGTGTGAAATACAATTTCTCTCCAGATCGTGTGGTGGTGTGAGCTGACAGCATCCAACCTGCACTGTATTCATAGCTACTCCAGACTGACAGTGCAAACACTTCAAAGGGCACTACACTTATTTTTAGTTATGTTTAGGGTCATTGATTCTTCTTCACCCACAGAATTGATTACTGCAAGTTCATGTTGCACACTTTATCTCACCCAATTCCGCATCCACTGAATGCAAAAGCACTTCCCTGCTTTGAATAAAAATGCCATTTTTCCCAGCGCAGAAAGCTGAATATAGGCTTGTGTCTGTGGATGCACCAAAAGCAAAGGGTAAAGAAAATGTTTGATACTTCTAATAGTGCCCCCTCTGCCAACAGAAAACAGCAGCAGCTGTGGTGCTCTGCTAATGAACTGATTAAGCCATTAGATTCCTCCAAGTGGCAGAGAGAGGATATCTGTGCAGATCCCAGCTATACAAGAGGAAATCCATTCCTTACCTCACTGGAGAATAAAATACAGAATTTACAGACCAGAAGTTGGTGTTCTGCACAAAGAGCAAATATAACACTGCTGGAGTGTGACAAATATTGATAAAAAAAGCAGATCAGTGAAGGGAAGATTGAAATAGTCCCCCCAAACACAATGCACAAATCCCCACTGGAATTCTACCAAAGCTACAGGAACCACACCAGCTTTCAACAGAGCTATCACACAAATGCAAAAATTGATGTCTCTAGCTCCTGGGCTAGGTTGAACACTAGATTATAAGGCTTCAGGAACAACATTTATGAAGAAAGTATTAGCAATAAGAACATTTTCAGGTCGTTGAGGAGCAAGACTCTCCAATTGCTTTCTTTAAGAAGGGAGGCCCTGGAAATTGATCAAGCACATCAAGAAAAGGGAAGAAATTATGAAGAAAAAAGAGTCTCGGTGGAATACTGTATCCACTCTCAGAGAAGCTGCTGTCACAGGCAGAGCCAGCCTGGCACTCTGGATGAGTGAGAATTCCAAGACCACACTCAACATCTGCAGGTCAAAAAGCGGCAAACCCAAAATGCATCCCACGGGACACCCCCACATCACACAGAGCAAACTCCAAAGCAATGACTCCTCTGGAGGGGCTAAAATCTTTGTAAATGAGAAGAAAAAGTAAAAGTAGCAAAAGGATGAATGGGGTCCACAAGGATAAATGTTAACAGGAAGGACAGCATTGATTGCATTCCTGTTTTGTTCCTCTCTGAACAAAAACTCCCCCCACAATTCTGCATGGCCCTGCAAGCCAAGACATCCAGCCCCAGCCTTCCTGGATGGAAAACCAGTCCTTGCTGACCCTGTGGAGAGCTCAGGGGCTGGCACTGAATGTGAGAATACATCAAAGGAGATGTTTTGCCACAGAAGTTGGACCAAAATGCCCATTCCATTAAAATTCATTTCACACCAACCGGCCTTTGGCTGCTTCACTCTGCTCAATTCCCTCTACCAGAGAAGTCTCTCACCTAACTTCCACCCTCATCTGAGTGAGACACTTCCTCAGGTTAATCAGCCCAGTAAGAATAGTTCTTTTGCTGACTGAGAACCATGGTGGGAGGAAACCTAATAAATTATATTAAAGGTCAGGGAAAGTTGCAGCCACCTTACAGAAATTCCTCCAGACACAGCTGAGCATTTTGCAGAGCCTTCATGAGAAACAATCAGCTGGCTCCTCTGACAGCTCAGTTTGGGGAGTAAAACTCTGGGTATCAGGTAGGTCGTGAATGTTGACAACAAAAGGTACACGATGACATCCTGCTTTTGGTGACTCAGCACAGAGACTCAGGAAAGAGCAGAGTTTGCAGAACAGCAGAGAAACCACCTTAGCACAAAACCATCCTGGCTCAACTTTCTAAAAGTTACAAGAGGCAGCAGACAACTGATCCCTTTTGTCACTGATTTTGAGTGGAAGTCATCAAAAAGTTAAATCACATATGAGAAAAAAGGGGTATCCCACAGGGAAGCAACATCGAGTAAATATCACCTGGCAGAAGAAAGCAATGAACTCTCAGAGCTAAAATTAAATGCAATGGGATACTGTTCAATATTAGATAAGAAAAATCAAAAATATAAGACATTGGATTTAGATTAGATATAAGATTTTTCTATGTTAGGTGAAAACTCCAAGAAAAGATTAGCTGGATTTGCCATCAGGAATGCAATTTCCACAAACAAAAAGAAAAGACTGCATCTTTCAAGAAACGGATAAGAATGTTTATCAAAAATTGCCATGTAACAAGGAAAAAATTATTGGTATTTTGGACCAAGATTTTTTGTTCCTTTTCCAAAAGAGCACAACCCATGGAGTCACCCAAAGGACAACAGGTTCTTGTTCCTTTCTAGATAACATGAATGCTGGTAATTGCATTCCAGCTTCCCACTCATTTTTCTTCTGAGAAGCTTCCCACTTTTCAGATTTGAAATGAAAATGCTCTCAACACCAGGCAGTGCACTCTATTGAATACCCACATCAAGTCAAATCAAACCAACTGACCTCACAAGATTCTTCCAAACACTTGTGATGTTTTCATTGCGCTGTTCATAACAGGAGTTTTACTGCAAGATTCATAGCAACTGACTGAAATCTTTGGCAGTGGAGCAGTGATTGCACGGCAATTACTCTACAAATATTATCCATAAATGCTCCATATCACAGGAAGCACTTCACTAATGCTGTGCTTGAGAAACTCAGGTGATACCAAATAATGTTTCCCACTGACAGCTGTACCTGCTGCTTAACACAAATCACCTTTGAACCTGGAAAGCAGCAGCTTGTCCTCCTAATCTCTGTAAATCCAACAGATCTCTGGTTTTCCTTCCAAAACTTTTGCTCAAGGGATCCTACGGACAAAGCAAAGTACTGAGGAGTCAGTCTGGGGGTTCCAGCAGGAATGCCATTGCCTAGGCACCTGGGATCAGTGCTCAGCTGATACAAGGGTTAGCATAACACACTGATGTTTGTAAAACCATTTGATAATCTGTACCCATCTCAGCAGTAGCGCTGTTACACTCAGTTTTGGAGAAGAGCAAGTCAAACCACAATTCTGAGCGTCAATAGAAATAATCATGTTGATTTAGCCTGTGAGAACTTCAGTGTGCATAGCCAAGGTTTTCAGTAGTGGGTAATAACTTTGGAACTTTATGTGATAGGCAATATCATGCACTTGCATGAGACCCTTTTTCAAAGGCTGCTACACAATTCCTTGGCTCTTTAAAAACCCTAAGCTGACTCTGCATCCTGCCCATGCTTATATAGACACTCTAAAATTGTTTATAAAACCTCTGCTTAATTTTTTTTCCAAAAGAATTGTAAAAATTTGTGCAGCTCAAAACTGTAAGAAAAGAAGTGTCTTATTTTAATAGGCAAAACACTGTGAAAGCTGACTGGTTTAGTGCTGCTTGTTTTAGTAAAGGGGTATTAGTGAAGAAAATGTATGTAGGTAAATATACATCTGTGTCTGTGAAGCACAACACAGCAAAATTGTGTATTAGTGTCAGCACACCTTGGTAGTAGCTTTTCCCAAATTAGATCAATATAATTTTAAAGAACAAAGTAGATGTGCATTCATTTTATGACATCAGCCTTCCTTCTTACTTGCAAAGAGTCTATTCTGCTTATTGCCAGCTTTAGCTTTAAAAAAAAATATATATATACATAGAAGTTTGTGATAGTGTGTAGGAACAAAATGCCCTAAGCATAATTTTTCATATGTCACCAATTTCTAAAACACAAGAGGGTTGTTTCTGCAGCAACTCAGGAAAGTACTAAACATGTGCCTGAAGTGTAATCCCTTCAGGTATAGTAATTAAAGTGTTTAAGTGATTTGTTCAATGGGGATGGACATTCAATTAGAACAGAAGTGTACAAATCATGGGAGTTGTGATATTCCATTGAAAATAAAATCAACGATGAGGGATTTTTCCATCTAAATTTCACATAAAAATACAAATTTATTAGATGTCGTTTAAAGTTATTGAAGACTATCAAAAGAACATTATTCCAGCATTGATTCAAAACCACGGGGTGCACTATCAGCATAATTAAAATGAAAGTATATTGAGCTATTTTCCTTTCTTGCTTCCATATTATTGTCTAATTGTTCAGAATGTCTGTTTGTTACAGAGGCAAAGTAATTAAGCACAGCACGTTGCAACAAGGGGGATCATAAAGCCAGAGTTGGCTGCATTACCCACACAGATATCAGCATAGGAAAACATTAAGGAAAGGATAGAGATTGTAATTGAAAATAATTGGATGATCCAGTTCATTTGGCTGACACCAGGACCATTTGAGCACTCCAGCACACTTTAGCACTGGATGTTCACCATTCACCTGTGCTCTTAAAATGGATATTTCCAAGGGAAACTCTGAAGCAACTCTAAACTCTAAACTCAGCTGGTTTATAGGGCTGAGCACCACCATTCCCTGTGAATGGTCAGGGGCCTGTGTTTAGGTCACCACCTACAAAAGAGGTGGGACTAAAATTAAATTAAAAGATCCTTTTGAAGCCAAATCCAGTATCCCTTGAAATCAATGCAGGTATTTCCTTTCCCAGGAGGAGACAAGAACAGAGGTGTCTCCAGGGAGACACACTCTCCTTAGGAGAGAACAGTTTCACACCTAAGAGAAAGAATCTGTGGCTCCATGTTTTGTTAACATAGCAATTATGCCGAGGCCTGTTTGGAAGCACATTTAAAAGCCTAAGCAAAACAACTTTATCACTGTCTCTCAGAACCCCGAGCACCACGGATATCTCCAGCTCTCAGCAAGTTGTGACTGCACAACTCGCTGTTTTTTGTAGGTCACAACTTGGCAAAACCAAAACTTATTGCTCAGCAAAACCCAAATTTGCAACTCAGCAATACAGAAACAGCCAAGTCACAACTTCCAAAATTACTGACTCGTACAACCTCCCAAAAGAAACTATCACTTCTTAATGGTCATCTCACAAAATTGATGGCTTAACACGGGAAATGTACCTGTTAGCAGAAATCCTTTCACAATCCTGGAAAACTGGAGCTTCATCACTTGCAGACTAGTGCTACCAGCCAAAACCCTGGGAAAGATGCAACAAAAATGCAAATTTAATTAAAAGAATTGTACACATGGGAAATTTAGAGCACTGTGCAAATCTCTTCAGCAATGCAAATAACGGTGTCCATAATTGACATTTTTTAGTCAAAATATAACAAAAGGCCAGTAAGACAACAGCAGGTATGAAATTACTAGTTTGGGACTAAATCAGGACAGTAGCATCAGCCCAGGGAGTACCAGGAGGAAAGGTAAAATAGGAAGGGAAAAAAGAACAGGCAAGGGAATTTTCAAACGAGTTCGCTTTAGAGCCTGAACTTGTGCTCCGTGGGATCTGCACAAGAACTCCTTGAGACTCTTCTAGATTCAGATGAGAGCTTGAGGACTGCTGGGTGCCCAGGTTGGAAGACTGAAGCTGGCATCGCTTGTTCTGACAGGCTCTGCCTCCCAAAAGTGCTGCTCCTCTCTGGCAGGAGTGCTCCCTGCCAGCACGTACTGCAGCTTGGGGCACACGGGGGACATCCCGAGTGGGACCCTGGAATGGTTCAGCCACAGCTGCTGACCTCTCCAAAGTCAGGTTATCAATCTGCAGTGCTCCCCTCACATCACAAGTGCTGCTCGCTGCTAAATAATTCACGTGGCTCCCGAGCAGGCTGCCTGCGTTTATAAAATGAGCTCTCCCATGCGGACAGGTTTAAACCCCCACTGGGAGCTCTTCACACCCAGCAGCCGCTGCAGTCAGGCAAAGGTTACAATAAGGTTAAGTCAGAGCAGTTACACTGAATGAAATATTGATTCAAACGTCCTTGCCTGAAATTCTGCACCAGGCAGGAGAGTGGCAGGCTGTTCCCCTGGGCAGGCTGGGACCAGCAGGCTCCCACCTTCAGCTCTGGGCTTCATCAATCCCCCCTTAGGCCTTGCCCATCTTGAAAGGAGTTGGAGATGCTACCTCCAACTGAGACAACACAAACTTCCCTCTGCTCTGGATGGGAAAGTTAAAGTGGATCCTTGTCCACTTTAGCAATGCTGGAGGCAGGACCGACCCTCCAGGGACCTTGACTGCTGAGACCTGTTGGTGGCTGGCAGGGAGAGGAATCAAACAGCTCCTCAGAAGGAGTTTTAATGTCTTCTGGATTTTGTTAGGTGACAGGGAGGGTTACAGAGGGCAAGACAGGGGGCCAGGAGGCACAAGGGGGTTCAGAGCAAGGGGTAGTGTCAGAGGAGGTGGCTGGAGGTCACAGCAGGGACACAGACTGTGCCAGGTGCTGCTGCCCACAGCACTGACCAATAAATACTGCAACCCTCCACGCCAGAACCACGGGAACAACAGCTCTGCAACAGCCCCAGGGGGAAGGATCAGTGTTCCTGTAATGGCTGGAGTGTGTTCCCTGTAAAAGCTGCGTGGGCATCCACACTGCACCATTCTCTGGGTGTTGGCAGCTGTTTACCACTGACCACTGGGTCCAGCAGGCTCCCAGCCACTCCATCAGAGCTCAGCTGCTGCAAGAAGGATTCAAGGCCAGGGTTTGTACATTGCCCACGCTGCAAACTCAACTCTGCCTCGCACAAGCCACTTAAGTTTGTCATATGTCACAAGCCATGCCACCAAACAAGTGCTATTTCTGCGGGGGCGGTGGAAATAAAGCAAGCTGGAGGTTTTGGTTAGCAGTTTCCTGAGAAATCACTTATTCAGACATCCAGAAGAGTGACAGATTACCACATTTGTTGCTCTGCGTTTTCTCACAGAAGCATTTCAGACACCACAGCCAACACACACGGCTGCTCCCAGCTCTGGATCTCTAAGCTCAGAGCTCGAGTCAGCTGAGGCAGGACCTCTGCCTTCATCCCAGCCAAGACACGATAACTACACAGTAAGAGTCAAACCACTTAGCCTTGCATAAATACAGAAAAACACCTTTTTTCCTGGGCTCTATACATGTGGAGTGATAACACAGCAACTTGGTATTAGTAGCAACAATCTGGGTCTTCCAGTCCATCTTCCCGTCACTTGAGCGTTGTTTCTGATTATTAATTTTTTAATATCTCACCTGGAATAGCTTTAATCACACCAGACACTGAACTACTGCCACATGCCTGGGGAGACCACATAACACAAGAATTCTCACTGTCAGAAGTTTGGCTGATACTTGAAACAACATTTCCTTCATTTCATTGTGTTACTCTCTTAAATTTTCTAACGGTAAATAATTCCTCTGTCCCAAAGCTCATAGGTATTTCTAAGACCTTCTTCACTGTTTCCCTCCACTTAATCATTTTTTTCCTCAGATACCACACTGTATGATCTTAATTTTTCTGTGTAATTTCATTTACTTGGGCTCATAAGTACTTTGTTGCCTTTCTCTGAGCTCTTTATCAGGAATATGTCAATGAACATGGAGGGAGATATCTTAAATTAGAGGTGTTCTCCACATAACAGTGTCTCATTGGGAGAGTGCAGTAACATAAAAAGTAATATGAATTCAGAATAATGGGACTTGTAAGGAAATAATTTTTAATATAAAAGGACAATGGGCTTTTTATTAGAAGACTGATTCAAAATTTCTTGGAGATGAATCAGCTTAGACTTGTCCTTAATTAAGAGAGATTTTCCATGTTCTATAGGGAGACAGTGGTCAAGTCAGACAGATTTAACTACCCTGGAGTGGTCAAAAGCTGATTTCCCACATTTAAAAACCTGCTTCAGAGCAGAATTACACTCAAACAAGAGTGGAAAATAAAAAAATCTCCTCACCAAAAATACATCTGTATCAGATAACTTTTTTTAAAATTTACTTTATATAAGTAAATATTGCTTGGTCTTCCAGAGAGGTAACCTAGCCCAACACACTGTCCAGCCAGGGAGATATCTGAATTAATTTCTCTTCTCTGAATCAAACAGACCCACTGCCTGAACACAAATATCAAAGGAGCATCTTCACTACCTGCACTTTGGCTGATCTGGGTCAGGTTTGGTGCAGAACAAAAGGGTGCAAGATACCATCAGTGAGACTGAGCTCAAAACTCTGGCATTGGACACTGAGGGGATGCTTGGGGCTGGTGGCAGCTGGAGTTTTATGGACAGTGGCACAGCAGAAATTAAAAAAAATTAAAAGTAGAAATGAATAGATTTCTTCTCTAAAGAGCTCATAGTGGTTGTTTCCCAAAAAGCTGTTGGAATTAACATGAGATTTCAAGACAACTTTGATAACAGCACCAGTGAATTCTTCCTGAAGGTGTTTTTGTGTTTGATTCAACCACCATGGGTCATGAGTGTTTTCTTAAGAGGAAATCTGCAATTAGCAGAAAAAACTACAAATCTCTTGTTTATTTTTAGCTGACCAAGGTGCAGAAATTATAACATATGTCTTCAGAGATTAATTACCACAAATAGAAAGTAAGCTGAAAATTTAAGAATTCTCTGTAAGTCATTGGCAAATAAGATAATTTAAGATTTTAAGATAATAAGTCCTGAAAAGCCAGAAATAGATTGTGGTAAGTTCCCCCCTCCCCAAGAAAAATTGCTGAAATCTCTGCTAATAATTCAGCAATGTCCTGCACTTTCCAAAGAACAAGGGTTTGTGGTTATTTTTGCTTTGCTTAACTTTTTATTCCCCTCTCTTGACTTCAGCTCATGTGATGGCCCACCCCATCACAGCTACTCTGGCTGCGTTAACTCACTCGTGCAATGTCACCTCCTGTCAGTACCAGGCAGTGGGGAAAAAAACCCAACATGACATGATGGGATACTACATGGCCCTGCTGAATGTAATCTGGGCTGTCAGGGGATTGCAGTGCAGGCTTTAAAGGAATATCTGCTTGGGAATGTAGATAGAGGACCATGCCTTAAATGCCTTGGAATTTTATCCTTCAATAATTTCCAAGGAACCATACTTTTTATTGCTTATGTGAAACTTTTATGGTCTTCACTCCTCTCATCTTCCATTTTTTTTTATTTATTTTTTTTTTGCTCTGAGCAAACCAAGCACAACTTTCACCCAGCAGCTTCTCATAAGGAATTCCAGGCTCCAGTATGAATGTCCAGAGGTTCAAAAGAGGCATTTCCATGAAGTCTCCCCTCTAGGGCACTCAGCAAGGCTTGGAACACAGTCTCAGCCACAGGCTGAGTTCTCAAGACATTTTTTTCTCCCTGCAGCAAAGGACACAACAGGAAATGAAAGGAAAGCAATCTAAGGAGCAGCTCCTCTGCCTCTCCACAGGGCTGCTCTCGCTCCAGTGACGCCTCATTTGGAGCAAGGCACCACTCAAGAAGGGAAATGGCCAGGTCTTACTGCTTCCCTAATTTGAGGCCATATGCTGTACTGATCACCTGTGGAAAGGTTTGTTTATCCCACGGTGAGAAAACATGCTGAAGTGTAGCCACAGAAGAGAAAGGAAGATGTTTTAATAAACTGGAGACCCCTCTAAGCTAATCAACGCCTTGGAAGTGCTGTCTGTGATGGTAATTTAACAAGGCAAGTTGGGAAAATAGTTCCCTTAAATGCTGACTAAAGTCTCTCCCATTACTCTTCATACCATGGCCAGTCTGTTGAGATTAATGAAAACATTTCACCAACTTCTCATCCCAAGGCTTTAGAATCAGAATAACAGCAAGTGGATTTCCAGTAAAAGTTGGGGAAAAAAAACATTTAAAAACATTATTGGAAAAAAAAGATTGAGAAAAATGTTTGAACGACAAAGCTTAGTTGTGCATCTGCAAACCTTGTTAAAACCTGATGCCAAACATATAAGCAGGAATCCTCATGTGTCCCTTTTGCAGAGGATGTGCTCTGCTCCCCATATCCAGTCCCAGGGAAGTCACTGGCCATGGTCAGGAACCATTAAAACATTTTTAAATACACTTGAGAGCACTCTATCCTTCAGCTTCAGTCTCAAGTTCACCACCGAGGCTCAGACTCTTGATTTTGACACTGGTCCACTGGCCCATCCAGCAAATTGTTCACCCTTTGTGCTGATCTGCAGAACTGTAGACCAGAAAAGGGAAAGAAGTGCTCTATTCTGAAATGGCTTTGCATTGGAGAAGTGTTCAGGAGAGAAGATGGTAAACAAATGCTTCCTATACTCTTCACCCAAGTTTCACAATCTGGAGAATAAAGGGCAAATAATTTTTTTGTGCTATGCCCCAGGAAATCCTCTCACTGCCAAAGGGATTTATAAACATTTATGAGCTCAAGGAGGTACCTCCTGCTGAGCAGCCTTTTTGTCTGCTCAGTATTTTGTACTGTGAGCATCAACCTCTATTCTATGTGAACAACACAGTATCTGAGAGCCAGGGAATGTTTGTAGGAATAACATAACTTTTAAGACAGCTCATATGGTTGGAAGTTACATACACTCTTCCACAGAGTAAGCAAGTCAGAAGCAATTTGTCTGATTAGAGATATTGATTAGACCAGAAGAGAAGGTAGTTGTGTACCTGAGGAGTAGGGGCAAGAAGTTAGCATGGGAAGAGATGGCTCCCACTGAAGGGTAGTGATAGGTAATTTATCATCTACGGGAACATCAGCAGAGCAAAGGAGTGAAGTTGTAACTGATGGGTGTTTGCCTCCCTCCCTTCCAACTAATTTGGCTTTTATGCAAAAGTTCCATCCTGTCACTTCACCATGTTCATCTTCTTGCCAGCCACAACTAAATGGTTCATTTGTATAACTAACAAACAAACAGAAGACAGAAGTAGTTAACACTCCAGCTAATGACAACAGACTGACTACTTATACCACACACAATCTGGGCTTTAAATCAAATAGTTCTCACATCACTGAGAAAGGTGATAGTACCTGAAATGTTACTCTATCTTTTGTATTCTCATTTCATAACCCAGTTGCTGTGATCAGATATTACCTGGTGATCTGTCTTAATACAAAAACCAAATAGACTAGAGTGTTTTTATGAGAACAAATTAGAGGCAAATAAAATTTTAAGTAACTAACGTCAGCTGTGACTCTTCCTTGATCTGTTAAAAACAGCTTTTGGGTGTCTGGCATCAGCTGCAGCCTGGCAAGGTCCTGCACAGAGGCCAGGGCAATTCCAAGCACAAGAACCACCTGGGCAGGGACTGAATTAAGAGCAGCCCTGAAGAGAAGGATTTGGGAGTGATGAGAAACCAAACATGACCTGCTGGACCTGCTGCACCAAGCCCTGAGGACCAAGAAGATGCTCCAAGGGCTGGATCCCCCTGCTCCTGGCTGGGAGAGCTGGGGGTGCTCACCTGGACAAGAGAAGGCTCCAGGGAGAACTTAGAGCCCCTTCCAGGGGCTCCAGGAGAGCTGGAGAGGGACTTTTTACAAAGCCACATATGGATAGAACAAGGAGAAATGGTTCAAACTGACAGAGGGCAGGTTTAGATAAGACAGGAGGAGGAAATTTGTTCATGTGGGGATGGTGAGGTCCTGCCACAGGTTGCACAGAAAAGCTGGGGATGCCCTATCAATGAAAATGTTCAAGGTCAGGCTGGATGAGGTTCTGAGCAACCTGGTCTACTGGCAGTTGTCCCTAACCAAGGCAGGGGGCTGGAATTAGATTATTTTGAAGGCCCCTTCCAACCCAACTCACTCTATGATAATATTAGCTTTGTCCAAATGATGCTAAATATTATTTTTTCCAGTATAGCACCACACAGCCCCCCCACTTAAGAAAGAAAAAGAGTTTTTCATGGCTAAAACGTACAGCAGAGAGCCCTTTCCTGCCCTAGCTTGCACTTGTGTGCACCTCATATATATTTTCAGTGTTATTTTGGGCTGCTGGCAGTTACAGCAGTGTAGGAGGCAGCTGCTGCCCCAGGGTTGTAGGATGCAGGTATTTGCAAGACTTCTGTAAACTGCAGGCTGAAATGAAGAAACCCTCAGACTTCAGTGTGCTGCCTCAGGCAATATTCTGAATTTGAAATAAGAGTACTCTATAATGAATGGGTCAACGTTGGACTATTTAAATGCTTGCACCCTGTTACAATTACAGAAATACCCACCAATGCCTCATGATATTTTTTCTATAAAGGATACAACATACTATGGCTCCCAATAGAGCCAATAGTCACCTTACAAGACTAATTAAAAAAAACCACATATCATAATGCTCTCTACTTTTTTATGGCTACTCCAGAGTTCCCATGTTAGTATCTCAATAATGACAATGTCACAAGTGGGTGAGATTTCTGAAGACAAACAGTGATTTTGGGTGCCTGACAGGGATCCCTGAAAGAGGTGAACGACTTTTATGTAATGCACTTCCTTCCTCCCTGCAATTTGAGTTTGTTAAGCAAAAACATCTCAGGTCACCAATCACCCTTCAAAATCCAGGCTGTTCATCACCACAACACATATGTCCATAAAAGGTGGAAGAGCTTTGGCATCAAAAACATGTAAATAGGCCCAATAAATTTGGGATTTGTTTTTTCAAGTCAGAAAACTAACTATTGCTGCCAGCCTCTTTGCTGGGGCTATAAGAGAATGATCATTTTCCCTCGTAATGGTTCTGACATAAAGTGTGTATCAAAAACTGCATACGCTTCATATCCATCCAGCTGTGTGGAGCAATAAACATGATAATTATGCAGATAAGGCTTAAATAAATTCTTACACCTAAGGGCAGCTGAATGCTTTTTTAAGCAAAACAATAATTAACCCTCCGTAGGGCTGAATGAGCACAGGCCTTTGCTCCATCCCAAGGTGGGAAACCTGAATGTTGGCACCTATCTGTCATAGATATAAATGGGTCAGGGTTCTGCAGAGGAAAGAGCTCCAGAGCTCTTCCTTGTGAGGTTCCAAAAAAGATCAAGAACAAAAAAAATCTACCAGTTTCTATACCCTGATGCTGGAATTTGAGGTGTGCTTCAGACAAATGTCACAGGAAATGCAGGCAGAGGGAGAGAAGAGCATAAAACACTGGTGGAAGTGCTCAGTGAAAGACAGAGGAGGTCTGAGCTCAGCAGGGAATGAAGTCCCTTGCAGGAAACTGGGAGGCTCAAGGGCTCACAGGCAGGGCCAGGCTGCTGCAGTGCAGTGAATTCTCACACCTTGGTGGTCTGCAGGAGCTGCACACACGCCCTGCTCAGCTCACCACTGAGATGAAGAGGTTTATTTTAAGCTCTCCCATTAGGTTGAGGCTATTGTGTTTTACCTTGGATCTCTGACAAGCCAAGCCTGTCTAGAAACTGCTGCTGCTTGAAGAAGCCTGAAATCCATGCTGGCAGAGGATTTGGGCTGGCAGGATAAGCAAGGCCAGCTCCCCATCTTCTTCACAGCCAGTCACCATCACCGAAGGCTGCAATGCCTTTGTGGCTGTTCTCACCACCATGAGTGACTACTTGAGTTATAAAATCCTTCAATACAGAGATTCCATGGTCACACAGATGTTATTTTACAAACTGAGTGCTGAACTAAATGGTTTGCCACACTGTTCCATAGCAAACTATGATAACAAATCCTTCATGTATGTGCTGTCCCTTCTCTCTTCGTTCTTTTTGGTCATTTTTTGAACTAAGATTGACTATCAAAAGGAACCAAAAATCTCCTCAAACCACTTTAAAGTGGCTTTAAAGCCAGCATAAGAAACATGGAAATTGTCAAACTGGCTTTTGTGCTCTTGAGTTCTCACACAGCACCTGTCAGCCATGGCAGGATGGTAGAGAGAAGGTCTAAACTGACCCTTCCATGGTGAGGAGCTGGGATGAGTTACCAGCCTCAGACTCTTCTGCATCACTGTGATTACCAGACTGCATTTCCCTTCCATAATGCTTCCTAATGGCTTTGGGAAGCCATCCAAACCTTTTATCCCCACCAAATCACAGGGTAACAAACTCCACAGTTCAGTTATGCACGATGTGGAAATAATGCTTCTTCTGAGTTTTTAACCTGCTGTGAGGTTCAGATGCTCCCTAGTTCCTTCATTGTGAAAAGCAGTGAATAATCACCCTTCTGCATTGCTTCTCCACTCACAGCCCTACAGCTGGCTGCTGCAGCACTGTCCCACCACAGCTGTGCCTGCAGGGACAGTCCTGGTGACAAGTGACAGATGGCAGGAGCTCTAAGCTGGGTCTGCTCTTGAATCACTGAGAATACAGAGCTGTGGCTCATTGTTTCACAAATCTCCATGAGCAGTCCTGCAGGATGGGTAAGAATTCAGAATTTCTCTCTGCTCTAAAGAAAAATAAAAGAAAAATAAGAAAAAGAAAAAAAAAAAGAAAGAAAATGCAGACCTGGCTCTGGCCACTGAGACTCCCCAAAGTTCACCCAAGGCAGCTCTGCTGTGATCTGCTGCTCTTGTTTTTGTTTGTATTCCCCCAACAGAGATGAGCAGGGAAGGACTGAGACCTGACCAGACCTTCTGTCTGCAATTTAGAGCCTCACCTATATATTTGAGCACAGATGTAATCATTTTAGATTCCAGAAAAGCAGGTTAAGATGGAAAATTAAACATGGAAAGTTTCCTCTTCCCCTTTGCATTCACTGACTTTTTGAAAGCTCATTTCTGCAGACCTCTCATTGACTTCATCTGTTCAAAAAAAGGACATCTCCAAAGCCATGTCATTCTGCATAAGGAACTCTGATCCCAGGGGAGGCTTGAAACCCAGCACAGCCTCCTCTGAGACGTGTGGGCACAGTTATGATGATTTCAGAGGGCTGGCTGTCCTGCAGAGTGCCATGTCAAGACAAGCAAAATCCCCTTGAAATCCATTTTTCAGAGCTGGATGGTTCTGGCTCAGCCTGAAGGGATGAATCAGACATCCCAGCTGGATCCTGGAGGCAGGAGGGAGAAGTGCCTCAAGTAGTGGCTGTGCCAGCCAGCCTAGACCTGTAACCATTGGTCAGAGAAATGCTTAGTATGAGTGTCACCTTTACAGTTGTTCTGGTTTTACCATTAGACAAATGTCCTGGGGCTTGCTGCCTCTCCCTGCCAGATCTGTGAGGTTCACAGACTTTTTTCACTTACAGATAAAAATCTATAATTTAGGCAATTCAGTCTGTGAGAAAAATAAGGTATCCAGAAAAAAAAATGCAGTCTTTTATCAGCTTCCCCAGAAGCAGAAAAGAGAATTTCCCTTGCATGGACAAACCAGGAATAGGACACCTATGAAATCATCAGAAGCAGAGCTGAGACATCCCTATGAACTCTGAAAAAAAGATCATGCAGTGGGTCCAGGACCCATTTCAGGAGGGAAAGACTGGATGGAAAAATATCTCCAGGTGGAAGAACTCAGATTAGAGAACACACTATCAAGTCACCTCCTGCTGCACTGGGATCTACCAAAACTGCCCAGTTCTGGCAAGTACTAGATTGAGTAGAGTACTTTGGGTTTATCTCCCCACCTGGAAACTGTTAAAATGTATAAATCAGAACCTTAACTAAAGGCCAGAATTTATTTTTTTTTCCTGTAGACTCACTGGTTTCACACATCTCTCCTTGGGTTTCAATCCTTTGCTACAAAGCCACCCTTACCCTCCCACTGCCCCACATGGTCTCATGGCACTTGCACAGAGAATTTGCTGCCAAAATACATTACTTTGCAATTTTCTGCATTAATCTACCCCTGTGCTCATCTCCCTGGACTCAGGCCATCCTCAATGTCCCCCAACAGCTTTGAGTCATATGCTCCCACCATCTGACCCCCTGGACTCCTCTCCTGCACTAGAGAGTCAGGTTAAACCTGAGGCCAAGTGGAGTTGAACTCCAGCCCTTCCAAAGGGCTCCAACTGCCCAGCAACAGATGGTGGAGTGCAACATCTAACAAGCAGGAAAATTATGTTTTCCTCTCACAAACTGAAATATCAATAAAAAAACTGACTGTATATTCCAAATTCAGTCTGAAATCTGATTCCAGGATTCCAGTTTTCAATTCAGAACTTCAGCCTTCATAATAGAGGAGCTGAAGTCTAAGTAATACCACTCAGTTTTTCTTTTGGTTTATGAAGAAGATTAATGAGGACCATGCCCGGCAACTTCACAGAGAGTACAAAATTCCTGACTGCTTGTTCTCTTCATAGCAGTAATAATGAAACTCCTGTTGCAATAGGAGGAATAAAAATTTTTACTAGTAATGCAAAGAACTATGTTTTCAGTAAGGAAATATAATCTATTCTGGGAATATTCTACTCATGGAGGCTAATCTGAAAGTTTTTACTTCTAGTCACGATCATTCCTACATTTTCAAAAAATCACAGAGGGGTTTGGATTGGAAAAGACATTAGAGATTATCTAATTCCAATCCCTTTGGGCAGGGATGCCACTCTTCAGACCAGGTTGCTCCAAGCCCCATCCAACATGGACTTGAACACTTCCAGGGCTGGGGCAGCCACAGCTTCTCTGGGCCACCTGTGCCAAGGTCTCATCACTCTCAAAGTAAAGAATTTCTTCCTAAAATCTAATCTAAATAAATGCCTTTTTTAGTGTAAAACTGTTCCCCCTTGTCCTACCACTATCTGGCTGTGCAAGAAGTCACTGTCACTGGTTTTTTCCAAGCCCTTTGGGTCACACTCATGCTAATCTCTGTGAGTGACAGGAAGGTGCCATCCAATCCAGCAGTTCATCATTGCTGCTTGCTGTTTTTAAGTCGTGTTATAAAAAGTTAAATGACACACCTCTAGGTGAAACGTGATGGTAGGAACTGGTTTTGTGTGAGACAAGTGTTTCTCAGGGCTGGTCTGTGGTCAGCATTCACAATCCTTCCTGTATTCCAGCCACTTTCAGAGCAGTTTTGGGAGTCCCTGGTACCGTGCTTGCTCTACATTTAAAAATAACTTCTGCTCTCTAAAGTAGGAGCCAGAAGCTACTGTAACTTAGCAACATGTCCAAGGACCAACAGTGCAAAAGAACCCCCTAAGACCCACCTGCTCCCTTGTTGCTCTTATTTATTTGCCAAAATTTGTTATTTACTGATAAGCAAAGCAAACAACGTATTACCCCGACATGTACGTTCCACATTTACCCACTGAATTTATTGTTGACAAAGAAGTTCATAAGCAAACAAGAAATTAATAAAGCCCTGTATACACAAGTGAAAGCTGATAAGATCAGTAATATCGTCTGTCAGGCAAGTTAATATAATCAACTTGCTAATTGCATGAGAAGTACAAGAAAGCCATTTGCTTTGAAGAAACTTAATTCCCTATAATCAAATCTGAGTATGGCTCTACCAGTCTAAACATTTCCTTTTTATGTGGTACATATCAAAAACATATGACCTGCTTTCTTCTGATCATTTGCTCTGCAAAAATAAGATGGCTTGTTCAGGGGGGTTGCATTTCAAGTCCAGAAGAAATCAATGATAACCATGAGAAAAAGATGGAGTTTTCTGCACACCAAATCCTTTTCTTGTACATTAATTAGTAATTATGCCTGGGATTTTTTCAAGTGAGCTATTTCTCCTGCTGACTCTTGTATTTTAGGCTATGGGAAACTGCATCTTCATTCTCAGGGGCAACATTGTTAAAAAATATGAAGCCAGAGATAGAATTCTTAAACAAGGCTTTTTTTTTTCTGATTTCTAAATGTGAAATATCATAAGTTTACATTAAAAAAAAATTAAAAGCATCACCAAGACAGTAAAGCACAGAATTAGAAGTTGAGGGCTTGAGTCCTCGCTTTATTTCTTTTCTTTTTTCTTTAAACTTCCCCTTAAAAAATGCCAATCTTGTACACAATTCCACCTACCAACCAAGACGCCATTGAAGGCTGAAAAAGCAATCAAAGCTTCAGTAAGTGATAAATTGTCTTTTACACTGGTAATTAGGTTGGAGACAGCACTGACTTATTTCTCAAAAGACCACAAAAAATGACCATTAAATGGCTTCTACAGAAAAGGCTTCTGCTAAGGAAGTGGAAGTCTCTTCCCCCTTGTGCTCTCTCTAACAAATCTACCCCTCCATGTGCCATAGTCTTGCATGACGCTGGTTATGGTCCTGGCACACATTTTTCAGAGCATTTCATCTAAAAGCTGACCCTTCCCAGCTCTGGGCTTTCACATTTGGATGGCATCAGCACAGCAAGGGCTCTGGGAGCCCGAGCTGCAGACCCCACCTGCATGTGGCACCCTCAGCCAGCACGGACAGAATGGTTTTGGCTGCCAGCCTGTCCTTCTTGCCCTGAATATCCCAAATCATGGGAGAGATTAATTTGAGCAGCACCTAGATCAGTGCTCAAGCCTGGGAGCAGACACCATCCCTTTCCCATTTGGGTCTTGGGCTCAGGAATATTAAAGAATCTGTCCTAGGTCTGGAAATCAAATCAGTCTCGCACGCACTTGGCGATGTCGCCTTTCAGAAATGTTTTGCTTTGTTGGATAACACACAACAGCTCTGCAGGAGGTTTTTCTGGTCTCACAGGATCTCAGTGAAGTCTGTGGCATGTTTAGTCTCCTCCTGAAGCAAAACACGATGGGCAGTGCTGGGTCTATGCACTGCCTGTCACAGCAGAGGACCAGACACCTTTTAAAACCAGCTCCTGCACAATGAACACTGCAAAATACAGGCTCCTTTATCTCCAGCCTAACAGGTATCTTTATCTGGGCTGAGCTGACAGTGGTCTCTAGGCAGGCATTTAGAAAAACCTCACCATTATCTTTCATTCATTCAATCTGGTTTGGCGTGAGCAAGTCCAGCTGCTTCTGACAGAGAGAAGAAAGGGGAAGCAGCAGCATCCACGGCTCAGCCTTCTCCCTGGGGACCAGGAGGCTCTGGTGCCCCTGATCAGTTTGTGTTCCTTCTGCTTGCTATCAGCCATTCCATGGAGGTTTTCTTGCTGCCGAGCTGATGCCCTCAGTAGAAAACCAGAGAATATGTGGAAATGAGCTGCAGCCCTCTGAGGAACTCTGCACCATCCTTGTCCTCCTGACATTGTGCAGCAGCAACACCCCTGGCTGACCTCTGAAAACAGCAATCCCCATGGCCTTCAGGGACAGGGAGTGCTACAGCAGCCAAATTCACAACAAAACAGCTTTTCTATGGATGGCTTCATCTTCTCTCAGTGTTGAAGTTCCTCTCCTTGAGAAGCCAGCCGTAATCCTTGTTTAGAGTGACCAGACTGATGGAGGCTCTGAAACAATCCTGCCTCCCTGAGCTGTTGTCATTCTCCCTTCAAAGCATCCCCCCTGGGCACCACAGGAGTGCTCATAAAAATGCTGTGTAGCCAAAGGTTAATCATTGAACCTCCCAAAGGAGGTTAAGCACCTCAAGTTTAAAAACAAAACCCAGTTCAGGGTTAAATGACCAGCCTGTGGCTGCACAGCAAAGGTGAGTACCAGACATGCATCTTCTACCAGAATCCTACTAGCAGAGAAAATTGGTCTTTAATAATTAAAACATAAAAATATGCATCATTAATTCACTGGTTCATGACCAGAAAACACAGTTTACCCACTTCTATGACCAATCATTAATTTAAATTCCCTGTGCACACAGAAATACAGTTTCATACACAGACTATATTGCAGTTTTCATGATCTAGTTTTGCTTTTCTTTAACCCTCCAGAATAGGACACCTTAATAACATTCAGAATAAAGGACTTTAAACCTCCAGCAGAGAAGACACCTTTATCTTGCCTTAATTTGTACTGCTTGTATCAGAATGGCATTTTTAAGATTAAGATGAGGAGATATAAATGTAATCTCTCAGGAGTTAAACCAAGCTACCTGTGGGCCTGATGTTCTTATGGTTTGCCAGAAGAAAACAAATCTTCCATCCTTATCTAAGTATTTCTTTGCTAATTAAAATGCATGGACTGCTTTAAACACTATTTACCCAAGGGGTCTTCAGCAGTGCTCTTTCACCATTTAAAAACAAACAAAAAAAAAATAAAAAAGAACATACCAGCAGTGGAAGGTTTTAAAGATGCCACATACAAAAGCCACTCATTAATATTCCTGAAGAGTACTGTTATCAAAGCAGGATATTAACACTCCAGGTCTAGCTATACAAAACAATTGCCAATCTAAACACATGGCAACAAGTGAAATCAGAAGCAGTCAGAGATAGACACAGAGAATGTTCTCAGATCTTGTTGGCTGTTGCAGAGAGCTGAGCAATTCAATGTCACCATTTGCATTTTTCCCTGGGTATTCCCAACACGATGCAGAAAACCCTGCAGCAGCAAGAGAAAATTATCCAGAGCAAATTGGGAAGGTTTGCAGTGCTGCTAGCCATGATCCTGTTATATTCCAAATTCAATTAGAAAGGAAGGCAGCTTAAACAGCAGCACCTTGCTGATGAGGCAAATCTTTCCCAGGCTGAAGGATAAAGCAGTATTCCAAAGTCTGTTCATGCAAGAGATTTCACAAAACCTGATGACAACAACCCCAAGTACAACAAGTTCTCCTTATACCCTTTGCTTCTGCTTGCCTCAAATCAGCCCAGAAACATTAATAATGGGTGTGGATCTGCAATTACAAACAAATGAGTGATCAAATCCCTGTGATTTTCTGCTTATCAGCCAGCCTGCCTTCATGGTGTTTCAAGATAATGCATTTCAGTCTGTGTTTGCAATAGATTAGGGCCACGAATGTGGTCAGTTCATCAGAACAGCAACAAGCAGGAAATTGTGAGGTGCAGGAGCTCACATTCCTGGGATATCAGCAACTCTGGAAAAAGGTGAGTGCCATGAAAAAGTCGGTGTTTTCCCTTGATTATTCTTACTTTTACTTCTGTACCCATTTTACCGACAGGCAGGTCGAGGCAATAACAGTTCCTGAATCAAGGCTAGACAGTGTATGGGTACAGAGGCAGAGACTGAGAAGATGCACTCCTGCTATTTTCCCCTGGATTTTTCCCTGTAAACAGAAACACTCCCACTTCTTTTAGCAGACAGCATTTTTAGCAGACTTGCTTTGTAGTCAACCAATTAGGAACTCTTCCATGATAAGCCACCTTCAGAGACTGGAAATAAAATTATGGCCAATTTTGAAGTGTCTATATTTAAGTGAAAAGAAGGAAGTACAATTATTTCTGAAACAATTTCTGAAAATGAGATTCCTCTGGGATAAATACCCACTACTTGTGTGGCTCTAAAATTAGTGATATTATCCACATTAAGATAAATCATCCTTATTACATTGTACTGGCCTTATGCCTAGAATTCACACACCCTCTAGGAAAAGAGGGTGGTCAGGCACTGCCCAGGCTCCCCAGGGAATTGTCACAGCCCCGAGGCTGCCAGAGCTCCAGGAGCATTTGGATAATGCTCTCAAGCACAGGGCGGGGTATCTGTGCAGGGTGAAGAGCTGGGCTCAATGATCCTTGTGGGTCCCTTCCAACTCAGAATATTCTGCCACTCTCAGACACTGAACAGATCCACCTCAGAAAGGCAAGTCTTGCCCCCAGACCTTCTATTCAAGGGTGCCACACAAACTCAGGATATATAGCCATATTTTAACACCCTACTTCTGTCTTGTGTCATGTTCTCCCTCTGAAAGGAAAGCACCTTGGGCCACCTTGGGATCCTGCAAACCTGAGAGGAAACCAACCAGTAATTGGGATCTTCTGTCTAGACAGGGGAATGTGAGAAGGCTAGAATCAAAATCATCCTATGTGCAAGCAACGGGAAAGCAGAGATCTGATAGGACCTGACTTTCAAAAACTGGAATCCATTTTAGCAGCCAGAATTAACTGACAGCATAAATGCAACCACTTCAGCTGTTTACCAAGTGACTGGTGCATACAAATCAAGGATGCTCAGTGTCTAAATGCTAATGTCTTCATAGACTATGCAAGCACAAATTTGCACCTACAACAAGTGGAAGCCACTTCCTTTAAACCTTAACAAACGTGACTGAGAGAAAGGAAAATGAGAAAGGCAACATGAATATTTCAGAGTGTGCATCCTGAAAGCTTTGGTGCAGCTGCACAGCTCCAATTAAATTCTATAGGAAACTCACATCTAAAACCCTGAGCAATGCTCTGGAAAGTCCAAGGGTTTAATGTCAGAGGATGACTCTCAGAGTCAACTGCTTTGTTCAACAGAAGCCTTCACAGAAGAATGAAGCACAATCTCTCCTCTTATAGAAAGTGGAGGCTGAAGGGAGCAGGAAGAGAAGAAGGAAATTCAGAATACACATTGGTATAATTCTGTCCAGCTCAGTATCTAAAGAATCACATTGACATTATTTGTAATGGAAATGATACAGAGGTCAGGCTTTGGCTTTTCCATCACCCATCATCAGAGATGACTCAGAACAATTTCCCTTTTCTGTTAACCAGTAAAGCCCAATTGGATGTAGGTAGCTCCTGGATAAAAGGATCAACCACTGATCCAATTCCAATCAGCACAATGATAATTCTCTTACCTCCAGCAGGATTAATCTGATTGTTTGAATAAACAATTTGATTCATCTTTTGGAAGCACTCAGAGAGCCCAGATGTCTTTGGACATGTGTCAGTGTTTTACTTTGGAGCAGGGTGTGCTTTTCAAAATACTCCTCTGGTTATCTCACTTCCCATCACAGCCTGTGTTGGAATGCCCCATTTTATCTTGGGATAAAATGAGACTGGAAGATACAGCCCAGGAGCTCACCTCCTGCCCTCCAGCAAACCAGTCACACTGCAGCTATCCGAAATAAATCCTCTGGAATGTGTGGAGTGGGGCCTGAACCTGCAGCCCCATTTTGCTCTGCAGCTCTGTCCCCCTTGAGAACACTGCCCATTAACACAGGCAGAGCCTTCACAGCCTCCTGAGCATGGCCACACAGGTGTCCATAGTCACAAAGAATTTACATTAAAAAGCATTGCAGATGCTTGGGAGATCATCTTTCTTATGTATATGATAAGTTGGAGTCTACTAATGATTGTGCTGATTTGCAAAATTCCAATTATAAAGGACCATTGAGACTAAACTGTTTCCAGCAGGAATCACAAACTGCCATATTCCCCTCAGATGTGAAATAACAACTTTTTGTCTCAATATTTTTGCTCTGAAGATGTTTTCTCTTTCCATAATTTTTAGTAATTTGTGTTATTTTGTGACATGTCTGTGGCATCGTATCTACATATCATTACTTCAAGTTGTCATGTCACATTCCACAAGACTGCTGCTGCCATGTCAAATCCTCGCAGAGGAGAGCACTTGCTTTTCTTTATCATTAAGGGCAGCTGCTACTCTGTACAAATTGAAACATCAATATACTGCAGAAAGGTTCCAGGCTGCTGGAAACAGTTGCTCCTGAAATTAGTACACCAAATGCTTATCTTTTTTATTTTTTTTTCCTTGTTCAAAGTGTTAACCTGTATCACTTCAACACAAACAGGAGGCTTTTTGTTCAAAGAAACAAAGTGAAGGGGGTTCAAACACCCAGAATCTGGTTTTGAATGCCTAAACAGACAAAATGAATATGAGAGAAGGTCATATTTTTAGATACCTTTTGTACCGAACAGTACATGCAGAGATCACAGAAATATCAATTGTAGTCATAGAGGAAGCCTTTGACATATCTGGAAATTTAAGCTTGCATCATTTGCATCCCACTGCAGTGCTTTAACCATAAACCATTCATCCTGGCACAGCAATGAGTTAGATGAAGATAAAAGAGGAAAAGAGAGAAGGCAGTAAGATTATGCACACCAGAGTAATTGTTTATATTTCAATTTTTCCCTGTCAATTGCTCAAGTGGAGTTGAATAAAATAGGACTCAGAAAATAAATCTCTTCTTAGATATCGTCAAAAGGGTCATAAATTCCAATACCCTCAGAAATCTCAGTCTTGGGGCCCTAATTCAGGTCTAGGGGAATTGCAGACACCAACATTGTAGACTACCCCAGTTCAACTTTTGAGTGAATAAAGATGTCAGAAGAGATCAAATACATTCTATTAAGCTGCAGAGGCAAGACAATGATCGAGCCACTGTGCAAAATTATTGGTGCAGGAGCCTCATGAGTAAAAGTCCCATCTGACAGGGACATGCTCCAGTGTGCACACAACTTCCCCTGAAGTGTTACAGGTTTCAGAGTGACTGCAGGGTGGAGGAAAAGCTGTAATTCCCTCCATCAACATCCCAGTCAGAAGTCAAACAATAGCAGCACCTGTGACTGGAAGACAAGACTCTACCACAGCTGCAGACAGCAGAAAAATTAGTAAAAGAAATGAAATTGCATTTTTTTGCAGGAGAAAACAGGCTAGGAGGGCATAGCTTAAATTCAGGTTTGCTCTCTTACTTTTCAATGCCAAAGATGTGCAAAGAATGGAGGATGAGGAAAAGTAAGTTTATGGCCACAGTCTCCCTCCAACAGCCTCTCAAAAGAAGTCAAATTTAGTCTTACATTAAGTGCTCTGCAGTACTTGGATCACAAGTTCACAAGGGCATGGAAGTAGTTTGCATATAAAATAAACAAGCAAGTAAAGCAGAGGGAAACTCATGAAAAGAGAAATTTGGGAAAGTGAAAATAAAGGCAGGGTGATTAGATGGTAGAAAAGTATCTCCCACAGATAGCCCACCTCTCCCTTTTTCTTCTCCCTTTCCAAGTCCAAAATATGGACCAAACATCATCAAAGTAGCAGACACTAATCCATCATCAAACATTCCTTTTGATTGCTGGCAGGGAAAGGAAAGCACCTGGAGCTTTCCTCTGCAGCCTGGATTCAAAGGCAGCTCTGAAGGAGCAGTGGCTCAGAGCTCTGCTCCCCATCAGGGATCCCTGGGACATCCCAGTGGCACCAGAGTGGGAGCAGCCATCCTCAAATGGGAAACATGCCAACCTGTTTGATCCTAAAAGCTACTGGGAAATAGTTTAGGAACATTACCAGGGGTTTCTCTTACTGGCAAAGAAATTCAGAAGTTATACACTGGGTAGCAAGATAACCCTGCTTTAACTTTTTGGGGTTTTTTTTACTGGATTAGAAAAACACTGATTAAAAGTCAGTCTCACACATCAGTTTAAGGTAACCTTCTTTTGCACTCTCTTTCTCAGCAGACAGCAACACTACCTTTGAAGATAACCATTCATGCATAAAATTACTAATAGAGACCATCTATCTGACAAATGTCTGTTCCTTAATAATTTATATCACTTGATCTATTTTCAAAGGTTAGTCTTACATTTAAAATTACAGTTCTGAATAGGTCAGCCTGTTACTTAAAGATAAATTACTCCACCTCTCCGTGTTACAGTGTTGTGTTTTGATAATGACAGGCTTTTTATTCCCATGCTTTCCTCTTCCTTCTCAGAACCAGCATGGCAAAGTAGCAGCACAACCCATCTTACCCATACCTCCCATTTTGATTTTTTTTGACTAAGGCAGTCTGAACATCAGCTTACAGTCCTTTACCTGCTTTTAGCAAAGACTTGGGAAAGATTCAGCACTCCAGGATGAAAAGATGAATCAATGATGCGTGATAGGACTAAGCTTAGTCCTGCTGTGTGGGAGCTAAAATGCTGTATAACCAATGCTATTGCATTCATAGTAATTAAAGGATAATTTCTGCTCTCCTCTAGATAGATAAAGCAATAAAATGACAATGTTTAAAGAGGAAATGCCAGTGTAATGTTCATGCATTTAACAACTACCCAGGAGATACACATTGTAAATATACTTATAACAGAGAAGTTCCTACTGTTTTATATAAGGAAGCATTTTGTGCTGGTAATTTCATACCACCGTGTAGTCTGGGAAGTTACTGGACCACAGACGAGTCACTTTTTTCTTTTTTGAACACATGGTATTGGTATTTTTCTATGATTGTGAAGAACTGTCAGGTTATAACAGTTTGTCACATATCTTATTACAAATACATTTCTGAACTACTGAGGGTGAAAAGCTCTTCTCAGGCAACCCAGACATCTGCACACCACATTAGTGCACCCTTCTGCTAGCTAGGCAGTAGCAGGAGGGAAGGGAAAAGGAATGTTTGGAGTCTGTGGATATTCTGTATGAGCTGCTGGAGTAGAGGTGGTGCAAATCTGCTGCATGGACAAACTCTCCAACTAGTTACAGTTAGGAAAGTTGATATGTTTATTGCAGTGCTGGAGCACAGGGGAATCATGTCCCAGAGACACATGCCAAATTCACAAAGCCTCGATTCTCCATTTCCAAAAACCATACATATCCATAAAGTTACCCAACACGCCTGTATATATTCATAACCTGACCCCATCTATCCCTGCTCTGTATTAAAATGAGTTTAAAGTTTGACTACACTTGCCCAGTTCTCTTCTTGAAATGGGTCAGTGGTCCTCTTCATCACGGCAATCTCCTATTTCCCTCTTGCTGGCAGGGAAACTTGTCCCTTGGCACAGTCCAAACCCCCGACCAGCTTTTGGCCGACTTTGGACCCAGCTGCAGTCATGGTTTCTTCATGAAAAATGATGAAATATGATATGAATATGAACATCATATGATATAATATTCATATCATATTCATCATATTCTTATGGTATGATAAGCATATGAATATCACAATATGATCTTTTTCTTCTACAAATACAACTGAGTCAAGTAAATGATATATTGTCTACATTGCTTTGCTCTTTTGCTAGGCTCTACCTTTTTAACTCTTCATTTTCCCAGTTCTTGTTTCAGAGCTCTCCAGGAGAAGTCCAGCAGTGGGAGTGCCAGGACAGCAGGGACATCCCTCCAGCTCAGAGCTGCTCTCAGGTCTGATACAGCCTGGGACAGACAGCACAGTCCCCCCCTGCACAGCCACCACCTGGGCAGGGAAATTGAGATGCAAAGCAGTTGTCCCAGGGAACTGCTGCATCTCCTGCAGGATTTCTCTGAGTTGTGCTCCCCATGTAATAGATTAAGTGAAATAACTGGCCTTTGCTTTGCAGATAAAAATGAAATGAAAAGCTGCATGACCCCTTGAAAACACTCAGAGGTTCACTGTCTGCCAGGAAGCCAATGCAGTTAATGGAATTGTTTCTATTGTTCCTGGGCTGTGCACCACATTCCCCCCAGAGTCAATCAGGACAAGATTAGAAGTAATATGTCCATTTCAAATGTGATTTCCTGAGGCCACTTCTGAAGTAACTGCATGTGTACAATATATGTATATGAAGAGCAAGAAGTCAGCACCTCCAACACAGATACTACACAAACAAGCATCAGGTTCCAGGCACAAATACCAGCAGTTACCCAGAGGCAAATTATTCAGTGTTTTGTGATGAACAAATCAGTGATACAAAAAGAGACCAACCAACCCCAGCTACAAAGATTCCAAATCCCTTTTTCAGATGCCAGCCAGGAGAGAAGAACTCAGCCCAGCATATGAGGATTTCAGGACAGAGGAGCTTTTGTCAGTGCAGCACATTTAATATACAAAATGCAACTAAGGACTTGCAAAAAATGTTGACACCACTGTGGGTATTAGCAGGACAACCCCTCTAATGCTCAGACAGCCTGTCCTTTACCTATCCAGGGTGTATATGCTGACTTTCCTGTGGCATTTGGCTCCTCCTCTGCATCTCCTCACCCTGCAGCTCCCACCTGGAGCCCTCCACTACTCTGGGTGTACCCAGCATCCCAGGAACAAAGTGCTTCCCACTTCACAGAGAGCAAACACAGTTAAGGCAGAGCTACAGATGTGTTATTTCAGACCCTGGGCAATAAATGATTCACAAAGAAACAAAGCAGGCTTCAGAAGGCCCTAGGGAGATTACCAAAGGTAGAGTAAGAGAAAGAATGGATGAAATGCATAATCTGTAATATTTTTAGCTAACTAGATATGAAGGGCTGCAAAACTTGGTATATCCAGCAGAGCCTCTGTTTACTGTAAGGGGTTCATAAGAGGCAAGAGTGGTGTAGGAAGCTGCAGCCCACAGGGCAAGACTGCACCAGTGCAAGAGATGCTTTTACTCCATTGGCAAATGTGAATTGTCATATTCAGTCCATCTATTATTATTCCCTTGTAGATGGTTGTGACATCTAATTCTCTCAAGGCTTGTAAAGCATGAAAACCCCAGTATCTTTACCACAATCTAAAACATTTAAAATGTTTTAAATTGTATGGGTTACCCCAGATCACCTTCCCAAGCAAGAAACTAATTCAGACTGCCTTAAGTACAGGCTTTTTATCAAGCTGTGACCAATGAATCCACCTTTCTTACTTCAGAGTGTAATCCTGTTTTTGGAATCAAGGATATAGTAGCTTTAAAAAAACACCAACAAACCCATACAGACAAAAAAAAAAAAATCCCACCCCAAAAAACATTTCTATACATCTGTACAGACAAGGGAATTCTGATTCCAGCCATGCTCCAGCTTCTTTTTGCTAATCTATTTTAGGCAGAGCTGGACAAGACAAAACCTAATGCCTGCAATCCTCCCAGGCCAGGTGGAGTCTCATTTTTTCAGCCAGCAATCCCATATTTCCTGTATCTAGAGCCTATTCTGATTGTCCCAGCTTGAGGCCCCGTTGGCCTTTCCTTTGCCATGACTCTTGCTGTGTGATTATCTACATTTGCTCACTTGTTCTGTGATCATCCAGAGGCCACACTGCAGGGTCTTTGCTGCTTTAGCATGCACCAAATCCCATCAGTTCCAGTGCTGTGGCTGGCAGGGCAGGCTCTCATCCCTCAGTCACCCTCTCAAATGCCAAGGCACTGAGTTGCCAGCACTGTCTGATTGCACCCAGAGCCAATTACATCAGCCTTCTGCCAACCTGGGGCTTATCTGCTCCCAGGAATTAATTCCTGTTTTGCTGCAATGCACAACCAAAGTTTTAAGTTCCTTGGCCAATTTATTACAATTAGTCTTTCTGCAGTGCATTTGGTCTTCTTTATAATTATCCTGCAGGGGCTGTGGTTCTGAGAATTGCTCTGTGCACTCCTCTGCTTCCCCAGATCCCACACTTTGATGGAGAGGTAAATACTTATTTTTCCACCCCCGTTCCCTTCTGTACACGTAAATCAAGCAAATTGAAGTAACTGAAGCAGCACTCAGTGCTCTGTAGAGTGGCACTGAGGGTGCCAGGTGGGAGATGAACTGACAGACTGGCAAACGTGAGGTTTCTCCACCTTGGGAAGTTTATTCACAACAGATTTCCTCTGATCAAATCACCTGGAGTTGGTTTGTCTGTTCATTTTCTGTTTGTCTCACATCACAGAGAAGCTCAGTGCTGTTCTGTTCTGAGGGGCAGGTAGGAAAACCACCACACCAGGTGTTCCCCCACAGAGCTTTCCAGAGTGCCCCTCGCCAAGGAATCCTCTCCAAGAGGGATGGGGACCCACCTGGAGGATGGCCCAACATCACCATCAGAGGAGGAAATTCACTGAGCTCTTCCTTTCACATCTATTAGCATCTGGATTTGCTTTCTATGAAAAGTGGTGGCAGCAGGGTTATGGCATCAGTCCTGCCAGGAGGCATGTAGAAAGAAGGAATTTATAGTTTAAAAAAGGGAAGAGAGTTCAAGAGATGTCTCTTGAGGCTGGCAGTTGGGGTAGGCTGCCTCAGGGCTGTGAGTTAAGGATTTGTGAGAAACAAACTCCATCCCAGGTTAGCAATCCCTTTTTCTTTTTCTGCAGAAGATAAAAGACTGGATGGATTCTGAGGTGGTCCTCAGCAAGACCTCCACAGTAGACAGCAAGGCCAGCTGCCCTGAAGACAGGACTGAAAAATCTACTTTCCCTGAAGTTGCACCAAAAGGTGATGGGCTGAACCATGCAAAATCCTGATGCTGACCTAATTTTACCAAGAATAAAATTTCATTTCCTCTGGTAAAAAGTATTATTTGCCTATATTACTTAAATCAAGATTTATCAAGTACCAAAAATTCTCTGAGGGACTGCTAAATATAGGCAGAATTTATTTATGCATAAATTACACATGCACAGGATATTTTGTCTGTGCCTCTTCCCCTTCCTGAGCTTTTTCTCAACCTGAGAATGAACTTCTTATTTACTAGCCTCCCCTATATGTTATGTCAACCTCACCCAAGAATAATAATTATTTCCCCTATGGCACTTGAAATTGCACACCTAAATCTGTGAAGCCTATAGCAACCCTAAGAATTTTCACAGAGAACCATGTGGCCACATCAGGCAGGTGCTCCTCAAAGTCCTCAAACAATTATCAGTGTGATTCATGCCCATTGCTTTTATTTCCTGGAATGTTTCACTCTGTGGCTGCACATCACATATGAGTTGGGGAAAGGACCATGTTCACGTTTGGGACCTGTTTGTTTCTCTGAGGATGTTTTGATGCAACTGTCTCAGCCATTTCACCTTCAAATGGCCCCCTTTCCACAGATGACCAGTCATCCAAAACTGGTCATCCAGAGAGATTTTAAGCCTCCTTGATCTAAGGGAAGCGGATGAAAAAATGACATGATGCAGGCAAATGTCACATTTGTGTCACTGACTGAAACCCTGCTGCCAGGATACATTATTCAGTACCTAACAGACCTCCTGATAGAACCCTGAGCAGAACTCTCCTCTAAAGATCAGCCATCCGTGGCTTCCCCACAGCAGGTGGAAAGATTTGCTGCCACAGCCCTGGGGTCAGAGAGAGGAATACCCACCCCTGAGTGCCCACACAGCCCATGGAAATGCTTTATATGACAAGCAATGTGACCACTTTTTCTTCAAGGAGAATTCTCTGCTTTGAATCTGTATCTGTATCTAAATAGAAAAGGGAGTCCTGGCTCCAGACACTGAGGATGAATTGGTCTCCTGCTCTCCTTGGAACTCTAAGGCAATGAACAATATGAAAACATACTGGTTCTTTTCTCCCAAATATATTATGACTGCTAAAATATTTGATGCTAACAAGGAGAGAGCAGAGACAGATCTATCACCTTCAATCCTGGTGTTATTTCACATCCTCACACAGGGTTGGAGAGAGAACCAGGGTGGAAGCTGTTCCCTGAGCAGCCCTTCCCTGTGATCTGGATCTCCAGGTACAGATGGAGCAGGACACAATCATCTCCTGTCCCGTGTACAGCCTCACCTCCCATCACACAGGGAGAAAAGATACTGGCAGGTTCTGATCAGGTTCTGCCCTCCTTGTTCCTCTTAACTGGCTCTCTGCTAGAATCTGTTTTGGGGGTAATGGAAAGGAAAATTGAGTTAGACCTTTTTAAAGGGTTTGCTAATTAATTTATTCATGAAAGACTGCAAGGCCTGAGTTTTCCATCAAACACCACCACAGGCTTAGTTAACCAACACTCACCTATGACTTCTGCTAGAAAAACCAGGATGCTGCTTTCCTACTGCTTCAGTACCTTTTTACATTTCTTGGCCATGTACTTCCCCTGGGGAGCACCAGCCCATCTCCTGCAGTAATGAGATCAGCAGCAGAGAAGACCCTGGCACACCTTACATAAATCCTAACCTTCTCACACTTCAAGACATCTCCTTTGCAACTGCAAGACATCCCATGCCAAAAAGTCAAAGCATTCCACTCCATTCCCTCACCATTTCTAGATATACAGAAATATCCACTGTTGCTTGCTCTTTTTGAAATTTAAATTAAAAACTATTCTAGCCAGTGTGTATTGGGCATAGGAAATACATTTCAAATATATACCAGAACAAAGACTGGTAACTGTGGGGCTAGCAGGCCACACAATCTGTTATAGAGACCTTTGGGGACTGCAAAAAAAACCACTGTGTCACAGTGAGGCCAAAAGGCAAAAACCAGGTCATAAAGGCACAGAAAGCCATACAACAGGCATATGGCTGCTGAGATCAGAGCCAGCAGATCTTTTACTTCTAAAATCTCACACATTGTTACAGCTGGAGCTCTCAGTATACAAAAAGTTCTATTGCCAGATCATCAGCCCGAACCCTTCTGGGTGTGCTCCAGCCACAAAGTGCTGGAGTGGGAATTTTTTTTGGTTCTGTTCCATCTATCCTGATCCACAGACCAGGTGCTGGCCAGGAACAGCCCAGAGATGCTTCTCTTCCCCTCAGAACCTAAGGCCACCATCATCAAGCACACCAGTTAAGCAATAAAATGGTAAAACTGTGATGGGGTGACCCTGGCTGGACTCTTGGTGCCCACAAAAGCTGCTTGATAACTCCTTTCCTCAGCTGGACAGGGGAGAGAAAACAAAATTAAAGGCTCATGGGTCAAGCCTTTCTCTTACTCCTCTCTCCCAGCTGCAGCTGTGCAGGTTTTTCCCCCTCTTCTTTAAGCACAGAGCCAAACAGAGTTTTCTAAGTTACCTTTGCTGCCACAGGGTCCATCCACTGTGTGACAGTGCGTGTGGCACATGCAGATGATTAATGATGGCAGTAATTAAGAAGGTGGCTGATTTTCACATGTAAAGTCCTGCCTGTTCCCCTCTGGACCTCAGCTTCTGCAGTCAGGTAACTCCTGACAATCCCTGCAGCAGTGATTTATCTTTCTATCAGAGAATGCATGGGATGTCTCACTTCTCTCTGCCTGGGGATTGCAGCCCTCCATCCTAATCAAGAGCTCACAAGGCAGATAAGGTGCTCAGGTTTAACATCTGAAACTCTGGAGTTGTTGGGGATAAGGTTGGTACAGAGTGTAGAAACATCAGGGCAGACTGAAACAAGACTAACTTTTGTAAACCTTTTGTCTAAGTGATTACTAGAATATTCTGAATAATTAGTTACGGACAACCCAAGACATTACCTGTGGCAGATTTTTTTTTTATTACTGTCTTGTTGGGGTGTTCTTAAACACTTTTTGTTCCATATTTTAAATTAAAACAATGTAAAGTAATAATACTTCAAATGTAACCAGGATTTAATCTTGTTGGAAATAAAGTAAATTTCAGAAACTTGTTGAAGCCAACAGTGAAGTCCAGAGCAGTTGCAATGTCTGGAGGAATGGGGCAAGCAGGAGGTGCAGAGAGAGTGGCTGGGGCAGTGTTTGCTGCTCAAGAGCCCTTCAGAGGGATTCTGCTGAGCTCTCCCCATGCCCTTCCCTTCCCAGAGACTCACTCATGACCAGAGGCAGAACCAAACCTGGAATGGAGTGCCAGGCAATCAGCTGATGCCTCAAAGTCATCCAAGACTGAAAAAGCAACACAAGACCTCATAGCATATAGAACACAACCATAACACTGAGATGTGAAAGATGCAAGAAGACAAATCTGAAAGTTTTGGCAACTTTTCCTCCATCAGGCAAACAGATATTGGCATCTGTGTCTGCTCAGGCTTTGCCTGGTGAATAATTGATGCATTTCCATGTGTTTTTATTCAAAACTGACTTAAAAGTTCCAATATTTCCTGATGTTCTTAAAGATTAGAAGTTGATAATTGTCATTTTTGTAATCAGAGAGTCTACATCAACAGAGACTTGGAAATTTAAAAAAAAAATTATAAAGAAAGAGTGAAGGGAAAAACAAAAGGCATCGCTAATGACTGTGGCAGGAGCTAGACAGACATTTCCTTCACACTGAGCTGTCAGTAAGTAAAAACATATTGTGGCAGGCTGTAGTTTACCTATGCTTGCATGCAGGCATTGGAGGCTCAGTGGGACTAATTACAAAAATATGATTATAATGGATTAGTAATTCTGTCAATCAGACACATGCATATGGTAACAAAAGAGCAATGGGTAAAAATGCCACAGGACAGGAGATTTGAATGCTGTGGGTTAGTACCAAAAGCATGTCTCATGGGAGAAAAAAGATTTGAGTTATGCTGGGGCAGAATTGCTGGGATTCTATATTAATAAGAAATCATGTATCAGATCTATGGCTCAGAAACACATTAAAACCAGCTGCAAAGCCATTTTTACCCCTTCTCTCTAAAAGTGGTTTTGACAGACTTGGAAAGGGTGTGATTTCAAGCTGTGCTAAAAGTTGCAGGCAGAACTGGTAAACCTCAGCCTTAGATGGGCCAGCTAAATCAAAAGAGAGGGTGACATCTCAACCACCAAGGACATTTCATTCATCTTTGAAATCACATTCTAGAATCAAAGAACAAGAAAATCTGCAGAAAACGTTGCCATTTAAAATTGGAGAAGAAGAAAGAGTCTGAATCTGTTTCCTTAATGGATATTCTTCCTTTTCCTCCTCACCCTGCAGGAGAGCTGGACTATGGTCAGGATGTCTCAGGGAAGGCAGCCGAGGACCTGTCCCCTGCCTTCTCTGCAATATAAAAGCACCATGAAGTAATTTATTCTGTAAAACAATGTGATTTTTGTAAATAACTGCAGGCACTTCAAACTCCATTCTCTGCTCTGCAGCTCTGCCAATACGTGCCCCAGTGGTCTGGCCAACTCTTGGCATATTAACACGGGTTTTTCACAGTTTTTGTTCCTTGCTAGCTCAGGGGGTCTGAGGCAGCTCCTGTGTTTGTGGGTCAGTCTGGAGGGCAGTGCTGCTCCAGGGCGAGCAGCCACCTCCTGGCTCAGCCTGCACAAGCCAAGGGGAGCCAAATGCAGCTGGGATCAGATCTGTCTGCAGCTCCCTGGGAGGCTTAGGAGCACTGGCATCTGGAAAATGAGGATGTTTGAGCTTCCCTGCCCTTCTCCTTTGTACTGGGGAGGTGGGGATGGAGGGGGCTGGGAGATTCATGGGAACCAGCCTGCCAGTCTGGAGAACCAGACAACTGCCAGAGTACTGCTGATGATTAAAGTATCTCTTTCTTATGGCTGAGGTAAAGGCAGCCAGTTAAAGTCCTTCTAATCCCAGCTGGTTCCTCAGGTACTGGCACTGAAGTTAAAGGATGAAGAGTTTCTACATAAAAATTGACCATAGGGCAGGGCTGTGACAAGACACTGGAAACAGATCAAGTGAAGACAAAAATATTTGTATATTCTTGGTTTTGCCTTTGACTTGCCACTTCACAGGTGCTCCAGGAGGCACTGTACTACTGACTGAGGGGACAGGAAAGGAAAACCCGAAACTGAAACACAGAGACTAGCTCAGAATAGTTTCACACTCTCTTGTGACATCTCCTTGTTTTCACTCAAGTAAAAGCACATTTTTTTCATTAGAATTGCTCTGAAATTATTCCTAAAATTGGATTCAAGTATTGGGCATTAGTCTGCCAGTGGCACTTCTGCTAGGATAGAGAAGAAAGAAAGGAGTAAGCTGGCACAAACAGTCAGCAGCTAAATAATAAAAAGTGCTCATTCAAATGGATGATCAGCTTAATTTTTAATTTCCATCCTACAGCCTAGCAGGTAGAGACACAGACTTTAAGCTGGTAAAGGCATAATAAAAAATAAAAAAAAAAGCCATCAATGCAAGAATGCCCAACCCATAAAGATGTGCTCCTAGCCCAAATCTAAACCACAGACCAGCAGGAAATGCCATTAGGAAAGAAAAAGATAATAAGGTGATAAAAAGCAAATCTCATATAGGTGAGAGTCAAATCCATCTGGTTTGGCTGGAACTTCTCTCCCTCTTCAGCCAAGAGACTGATTTGTACAATGTGATTGTACCCCATACAAAATGATGCAGATGGTTTCCTCACCAACCTCACTGAAAATCTGTCTGGAAATAAAGGCTGTGGAGGGAGAGGAGGAACCAAGGCACAGTGAGATGAACCCTGAGCACAAGGTCTTCCCCTTTTTTGTGAATACCTCCTTTCACCACTTTGTTCTACAAAAATCTCATTGCTTCAGCAGCAACAGATCGAGCATCAGCTGAGGGGCTTCCTTAAGAGCTCCTCCCCAGCTGGCACAAACAAATCAATTGTCAAAAGCAAGAATGCACAGAACTTTAGGATCTACAGTTTTCAGCAGATTCTTGGGCCATCAGTTCCAATTTGTGCTTGTTTTCATATGAAGTAGGTGAGCACTAAGCACAGGTGTGCTATCTATCATTCTTGTAGAATAACTTCTTTCTGCAAACAAGTTTCTCTCTGTTGAGCATTTTCGGAACCTGCTACTTAACTATTTGTCCCTAAATGAGCAGCTCAGGGCTTCTACATGACCTGTGCTGTGATTACAAGGGCTTTCCCTCAGCTTTGGTTGCAGATTAAGTAATTCACAAAACAGATTTTTTCTGCAGAAGTGGAATGGCTGCTGCTGGAGGGGAAGAAGAAAAAAAAATTAACTAATCTCATTTTGAGACAGTGCTGTGGTTCAGAGGAAAAGCCAACAAAGGGACCACGTAAGCAAGGATAAGCTGTGGCAAAACTTATTAAATATCAGTTTGGTAAAAAGCCATCATGCTGATAAGGGCATTTTGGATAACAGTGAATCCAGCTCGTGCATGGTGCCCATAGTCAGTACATTTTATATCAAACATTCAGAAATCCTTGCTAGATTTCTGAAGCCTTGGCAGCATGTTTGTCCCTGTGGTTGTTCAACATGCATTTACCCTGCCTTCAACCCCCACCTGTCAATAACCCAGCACTGATTTGATTTCCAGGATAAAAGATTTCACTGCAAGTCACCACAAGAGACCCAGCAAAGTCATTTCAACTTGGAACACCCTGTGCTGCCAGTGGATGCACCTGCAGTAGCTGCAGAGGGGTGTTATATCCACTGAAAAAGTTGTTCTGAAGGCAGCAGATTTACAGCTGACTTTAATAACCTGCGTGGCTTAAAGGCTTCTCATTTTTGTGCATGCAAACATGCTCAGGGCTTTTACCCAGTACAAACAGAGAAAGAGATTTGATCCTCGTGGAACTGGATGAGGCAGATCCATGAAAGGAATAGGATCATGCTCCTGTCTAGGAATCCTCCTCCTTAGAAAGTTCAGGGATCTCCTAAATAGGTAACTAAGGGCTAATCTCTGATATTAGGATCACTTTGATCAAGATGTGCCACCACAGGATCTAAATTTTAGACAGCAGTTTAAAATTATCAGTTCTCACGAGACTTTCAGAAATGAGGATTCTCAACCCTTCAACTTCTCTCTCTCCACTGGCAATATGCCTGTGTGCACTTAGAACTGGGCTATTTAGCCAAATCCAGTACCTTGAAATGATGGAGCAGTAGGATGTAAATAGTTCAGATGTTGATAATATCACATATTTCATTGTCCTGCTGAAAAGATAAATTCAGCAGGCTCCTTGCACAGACCTTCCCACGTGTCTAATGAGACTATTTTCATGTACTTGGTGGCAGACACAAGAGAGGTGATGGAGGGAGACAATTTTGGGAAGGACATTGGAGATTAATCAGCAGGTGCTCTCCCCTCTATGTACATGTTCTCTGCTGAAAGGCACAAGCCCACTCAGAGCCCTGCTGCACAAAATCCCTGCAGGCTATTGCAAAATGCAAGCCAGAGGCCAGCTGATTAGAAAGGCACTACAGCAGGATTGATTTTGGGTCTACATCTTACATTTCAAGTAAGCAGAGTTCAAAACCAAGCTTTAAAGAGAAACCAGCTCAGACACCAGGGAACAGGCACAAGGCAAGAATTGTGTAGCAGTGGACTCTTGCTGTGGAGCTGGGGTTGGGCTGTGCCAGGTGTGCTCAGAAACTGCAGGCACGTGCTCCAGCTGTGGGCCAGCACCTCCATCAGGTCTGAAATCCAGGCTGGGAACACGATGCTCTGCCCCAGGGTTTAAATCAGGTAAGGTCACACTTGTCACCACTGCAGAATTTTCCCCTCTGAAGTAAATAAGACATTCCCATCAACACTGAAGGATTCTTGAAAGAGTCCTTAAGCTGTTGTCTCAATTTTTTGTTCACGTATGACTGTGTTAGAAAGGAACCTGGTAGCAGCATTCACCACAAGTTCAATTTACCAGGCACAAGGATAAGAATGTACCTGAGAGCAATGATGCCTGTCCACTAAACACAGAACTTATAAAGGGCTCCACTGCATCAAGAATGTTGTTATTCATATCTGCAATGGTTCAACTACTTCCATGTTTTTTAGGAAACAGCAGTCTTAACCAGCACCCCGTCTTGAATTTCTTAAAGGAAAAGGGTAATAGCAAAAAAAATATTCTAGTGCAGAGATAATGTAGAAATATTGCAAGGAATAATCACTGGAAATGAATAAATAACCTACAACCTCTCACTATGTTATTTCTCTAAAACTATGTCACCATACTTTTACTATTTGCCTGTATATCCCATAACTTTAGCTCAGCAAACTGGAGCATTTCTGATATTTCATTACCCTGTGAACACAGCTACTGCTTTATTAATGACAACAACACTGTTTCTCAAGGACAAATAAATGTATCTTGATGATATCTGGAAGAGAAGGGAGGATATAACCTTTGGTCTGAGATGAAGAAAAAAAAGCAGCATAAAAGAAAGGTGCATAATTAGCATAGGAGTAGAGGTTTACATGAAGAAAGAGATTTTATTAGAGAAGGGGCTTTTCTTGAAGAATAAGAAATCAGTCTGGTTTTCCTGTGCTATGCACTCTGCTCAACCTATCCCTTCCCCTATAACCTCTCCCAGCATTATTCACTTTCTGGGGCTGCCAGCATTTACCTCCCTGCCATGTTGTTCTCAGGTTCCAGCATCCCCCATTAAAAGGTAAGGTTTCCACTTGCTCATACAGACAAGACTCATTCTCCTGAGGCACTATCTTTCACATCCTCTCTCCAGCTATTTCCTGTGTAACTAATTCCTACAGATCTTACAGGGACTCCTTATTTCAAACACCAACTCTGCCAAGGTCAGAGCCCTCCTACGCTCAGCATCGCTGGATGCAGATCCTTTTTCATCCCCTCCTCTCCCACTAGAAATGAGAGCCAGGGAAAAACCCTTCTCTCTCATTTTGAAAACAGTTTTGTTCAGCTAGAGCTCTGCTACCACCTTTCAAATGATGGCAACTACTGGTAATTGAAAAAAAAAAAGTGGAGGAGTTTATGACTCCAATTGAGAGCAATAGCCCCTTATTTACAGGGCTACAGATTCCACTATAGCCACACACCATGAGCAGCATTCCCCTCTTCCCTTTTCCCCAGGAAAATGGGACCACTCACAGACTAAAGGAGAGCCCTTCATAAGATGCATGGCAGAGTGTGCCTGCAGTTTGTCAAGGCAAAGTAAGGAAAAGATTTTATTGGTATCATTTTATTTCCAGTTAAGTCCCATAAAATCAATCTCTGGGAAGTTCCAGAGGTTGATGTCTGCATTTATAGGCTAATGCAGCGAGCAGGCAGAGCTGGAAATAGATAACTGTAAAAAGAGACAGCAGCAATGCAAATTGGACTGAATCAGGAAATTATGCCCTGAATGGCACAACTGTAAAAACAGCAGAAGCAGAGTGAGTAAAACTGAGGGAAAAATGCGTACACCATGGTTTGTAAATACCATGTGGGAGCAGGTGTAGTGGCAGGGCAGCACTGGGGAACAGCAGCATTTCCTCTAGGAAATTGTTACATACTTTTGGAACTGAGTTAGTATCCAAAGACAGCAGAAGCCCCAAACTATGCAAAAATGCTTATGTATGCACAGCTCCAACTGCGTGTAAAAAAACTCTAAACTTAATTTTTTCTCGATGAGCCTTGCTGCATTTTTGAAGTCATGTGGGGGGGAAAAAAAAAAAAGAAAAAAAGAAAAATCAGGTCTTTTCAAGTCTCCAGGTACAATTTACTATGCATTCCACAAACTCAGTCGTTCAGTTCAAATTGGACCTCAATCCTTTTGCTTTCTTTGTGGCTTCAGAGCAGGTTCCAAACACGCTGCAAGTTTCAATGTACCATCCCCGCTGAGTAGGCATCACTACAAAGCATTGATAACTCAACCTTTCCCTTTAAACATGAAACAGCGTTTTGAGTCAGGACCTGTGGGCTTTTTCTTAGTTTGGATCCCATTTTAACTGCTGCCTAAAGCAGAATGCCTGGAGCATAAATGAGAGGGCAAAAATCTAAGTCAGAGGTATTCTGCTAACTCTAATTTATATTTCAACTAACTAAAATCAAAACACAGGGAATTTGAAATAAAAGCTGTGATTCTCAGGACAGCCCATGGCCCAAAAAGGAGATGCAGCAGGGAGGCTGTGCCTGCTGCTGCCATGGGGCTGAGTGGAGCTCACTCAGTAAGTGAGGCTGCACATGAGACAAGCACATATTTGACCTCTGAAATAATTCCCTCCTTGAGGAACCAAAATCTGACTTCATACCCACAAAAAAGTGTTCCTCCAAATAGATAACGACCAATTTCAGGAGCAGAAATTGGAAACACTCGTAGCTTACAGCAGGGATGGTTTGTGTGAGGCAGGAACAGAGAAAATTCACCCACAAAAAAAGCTGCTGTTCTGCTTTCCTTTCTCTCCCGTCCTTTCCCATCCAAGGATTTGGAGGTTTGGTGCCCTGCTCCAAATGTGCTCTGAGCCTAACTCTGTCCTGATCCCAGCCCTCAACCCTCCCAGAGAAGCAGCTGCCTGCACATGCCACACGTGGCAGTCCAGGAAGAAATTTTTTGTCTTCCTTATAAACACAGCCCTTCCTACCTGTGGAAGAGTTCACACACATCATTCCTGGTTCTTAGGGAATCTCAGGATGCTCACCTTTCCTGCTCAAGTCAGGTGCCACCAGCTTTAGGAATCATCTTTCAGGGCTTGCTCCATGCAGTTCTTGAGTTTTCTTCAGTCCCTTAAAATCTTACTTTTTACCCCCTCACTCCATTCAGCAGCTGCCTCTTTTTTAACAGGAAGAATATAATTTTCAAATTTTCCAAGCAGCTCCATTTTTTTCCTCCTCCCAATTATACTGACCACCACTGGTTTATTTATTTCTCTAATATCTCTCCAATACTGTAGCATGCAGAAATACAAACTTTACTTCAGCTCTTTCCACAGTACCACATTAATCTCCCTCAAAACTCATTTCACCATCCACTTAGATTCTGTAAAACAAATCAGTAAAAGGAACAATTTTGGAGTTTTAATATTGGAAACGTCATTTCATGGCTTGTTTTTTTAGTGGTAAGAGTTTTTAACTAGCACCTGGCAGAGGAGGATACATCAGCAAACATCTGTACTCAAAACACAGCAAACATTGAAAGGGCCACTGATGTTGTGCATGTGGCTCTGTTGCCAGCAAACAGAATATAAAGGCATAAATGCTACTTGCTGCACATTTTTATGTCAATCTAAACCTGAATTTTTGTCACCAAGACAGAAAGGCTCTGCCTCTAGTGCTGCACCTGGTACAAACCATCAGGACAGGCACAAAAAAATGCTGGGGGGTAGCTGAGGCTGAGAGAAGGAGGTTCCCACTGTGCTGATACAGCTGCTTTGTCTTTCCAGATAAAAAATAAAAGCAAGGCCACCTTCTGACTGAGCTTGCAAAAGCTGGGCTAAGCTTTTTCTAAGGCAAAGACCAGCTGCTATTGCCCAGCATACAGCTTCTTTCTGAACTCCCACAAAACCTTAGCTCCTTCTCTAAGGTCTGCTGCTCTTAACACAGTGACTTCCAGAGTTCCAGCTGCCCAGCCATCCATGGTAGGCTGGGAAAGGAAAAGAGAGATGGAGAATATATTTTTTACCCTGTGGTATTCATTTTCTACAAAGTTAGAAAAAGTTGAGTACTTGTGGCTGCTGGACACTCCGAGTTTATCAATGTATTTTCTCTTGCAATATTTAGCAGGATGAATTTTTAACCACAAAAAACCCTCCCTACAAAATGAGCTTATCCCTAATGACTCACAACTTGCAGAGGTGAGCAAAGAACAATCTTTTACTACTGAAATTTTAACATTCCTTTGGGGGATTCACAACACATTGTTTTCCAGGTCAATTCATGTCCCTGCTCTGTGTAATCCATAAAGAGACCCATTGCTAACTGATGACTGCAATAATGTTACCTTTCTAATCAGGTCAGAGGAGGCAAAATAATCCTTTAAAATGACCCCGACCAAAAACCACATCATAAATCTGCCTAGAGCTTTAAACAACCTCAAGGAAGAAAGTGCACAAAATAAAAATATTCTGGAAAATTTTGGAGTTCTATGGAGGAAAAACAGCATTTGCTTCTCCCCACAGACAAGGAGCTCCCATAGAATCAGTTTGCAATGGGATTGTCTTTTATACTCAAAGCACACAAAAGGAAGGAGAGTTAAATGACCATGGGATGTTTCTAATAATTTGCATTTAGGTAGATAGTGGCTTTCAACAATTTCCCTTTTCTCAGGCACATCTCAGGAAGAGATGAAGCAAAGGACTAGAAAAGGAAGAGCAAATACATTGGGTCATTTGACATTTATTCTGAATATTCATATTGCAGAGATGCCTATATCCCACATTGCTGCACTCACAGCTGCAAATAAAGGAGAATTCCAAATGCACAAAAGCAGCTGCCTTCAGTCACCACAGAGTACAAAGCACTCTGCATGCACCCTCCTTCTGGCCTGTTCAAGCAAATATGCATCATGAAATAATAGATCAGCTTCTAAGGAGATAAATGCACACATTTGCTTTTATACCAGCTCCAAGAAATTGCATCACATCCTGCCTGGGCTAAATCAGGGCACATAATATATGAATACATAGGGCTTCTGAAAACAACATGACAAATAAATAGTTATACATAGAGATAACCTCTCTGTGAGGTTTTACTAGACAAATAAACCAAAGTTATAAACACTTTTGAAAAATAATTAGCTCAGCAGTTTACTTGAGTCCTTATGCCTTTTCACAAGTCTGTAATAAAACGAAGTAACCTCACCTCGAGCTACTTATGGTTTTCTATCACTCTGAGAAGCCTTTTTGAACTTGTTAATATTTATATTCCTGCCCTGAGTAGCAGCTCCATTATGGAGCTGGGCTCCATTGGGCTGGCTGGTCTCCACATGGATACCCATGAAAGGAGCAACCCGTGCTTAAAGTGCTGATTTTGATTTATTTACAGCTATTTTCTCTGGTCAGAAGGGGAAACAATTGTCTGAGCTGAATGCATGGTCAGCAAACAACAACTCTTAGTCACATTAAGATGTTTTTACTCCTCAGCTAAATGTTAAAAGTGCATGTTTTAAAAAAAACAGTGAATGTTGCTGCTGAAACAATTAAGCAGTGGAGGTGCCAAAAGTGACATCAATGTCTCAGGAAAGAGGGGTCTGTCAGATCTGCAGCTCAAGCAAACAGAGAGAAAGCTCCACACACAGCCCAGCTACTCAGGTAAGAGCTCACAAACCCTGGACACCAAATGCAGATTTATTCCTCTCCTAGCCAAGCCAGACCCACAGCCAGCTGGAAAATGCTTTTTTACGGACTAAACAACCATAGAAGATACCATTAAATGTCCCTCCATTAACAAACTTCATTTCAGTCACTCTGCTGCAATGGTTTTTTATTCCATTAAGCTCAATGTACTCTCTCCACCCCTAGAAAGAAGAGCAAGTGATAATGTTTAGTACAGCAGCCATTAATCTACATTTCTGGCACTGCTCTGGAGGTCTAAGCTGCAGAGATCACAGCCAGGCATTTACAGTGGTTTCCTAAAGCCTCCAGCAAAGGCAGTTGCTCTTGGTTTTGTGGCTTTTGGCCGAGTTAACTCTTGTTTGCTGTCCCTACTGTTCATTTTCCTGAGTTCTAAAACTGCTATGGTAAGCAACCAAAGAAGCAGCAGGGTCCAAATGATAACTGGCCTTCATCTGCTATCGTGTCTGTGCAAAGGCATTCCACAGAGAAGCCTCAGGCACGTAAATACAGCATTGCTAAGTCAGAGACAGCCCTTCATTGGCTGCAAGCAAGGATTACCAAATCTCAGATGGAAGGATCAGACTTTGATTCGAGAAACAAATCGATGCATGAGCAAATGAAGAAGCAAACCAACGGGGATGATGTTAGAGAGGTGACTCATTCAACCAACAGCCCTTTAGCAAGGCAGAAGACCTCCCTGTAAAATGAATTCCCTTCTGGATTACTGCCTCCCAAAGCAATAACATAAATCCATCTAACATTTAAGCAAAGGGATATTGGATTTGACAGATCAACAATGATCGTGTTTGTCTACAGAGTTATAAGGTCACTAACTGAAGACCCAGCTGAGAAAAGCAGGTGCTTGTGGAAAGGAGCCAGATATCACAGGGTAGCTAAAGGAGATTAACCTTTGAAGGAAACAAAAGATATTAAGAAATCATCAAGGCAGAAGCAGACCCAGAGGACCTAGCAGCTAGTTCACTTTTCATTGCTAATAAGAGACACAGTAAAACCTGTGTCGTTCTGCACTCCTCTGTTGGGATTTGGTTTTTTGGATCTTTTTTTCCTCAAGGTGAAGTTCAACTGACAGATCACACGGTCCAAACACCATGTAGCATTCACCATACAAAATAAACCCTCCTTCAAAGCAGAAATCAAGCAAACAGCCCAGGTTCAAGAACCTTCAAAGCAGAAATCAAGCAAACAGCCCAGGTTCAAGAACCTCCAAAACCCATTCTCCAATCCCACCCACAGTCTTTCTGATATCATTAATTGATAATGGTATCTTTCTGATAGCATTAATTTAAATTCATTTGCATCTTTAGGGATATATTTTTTGCCTGGTACACCACCTTATTGTATTTTGAGTTCCATATTAATGGGAATGTGGCCATAGTAATTGTGTGTTTTTATCCTCCCTTTGGGCGACAAGAGGAATATAGCAGCATGAGTGCACAGAATGGGAGCAGCATTTTGGTCATTTTTTGAAAAACAAGTCATTGGTCTCCAGGTTAACCACACTGACTGGTAAAACCTGCTGCTGGTGCAGACAATTTCTAACCATAAAAATTGGTCATGTTAAGAAGCTGAACTGGTCTCAGAGGATGGCTGAAATCACCACATCCAAGCTGGATACTCGAAACTATCATCAGACCTTAAAACTATGCTGAATAACTCCATAAATGCTGCCAGGACCTCCAGCCTTTCAGACCACCTGATATCTGCTGTGATAGAGAGAAACACAGCAGAAATTTTCATTGTAGACCACCATGACTTTGAAAACCAGAAAAAACCAACCTGGTACCTGAACCTGACCATCCCCATGTGCTCACACAGTGTCTGGTGCACAGCACACTGCCCTGTTCTTCAGAAAAGCAACAGACACAGGCTTGTTGTGAGTTCTACAAATGCTATAAATGCAAGAAACAGCCCATTTCCTCTGCTGCTTTCCCTTTGAGCACTCCACGTTTGGAGAAGATCGTCCTCTGACTGCAGCTCTGCCACCACAGCGCTCCTGCTGCAGTGGCTAATCCCAAACCAGCACTGCCAGCATCACTCAGCACCTTGCAAGCCTCATGCAAACACTGCTTCACCTCCTCAGGTAACTGCAGGACCTCCAGCCCAAGCTGAAAAAAAATGAATTATCTAGCCCTGTGCAGACCTGAGGGCAAAGCTTAGGAAATTCCTGCATCACCAGCTGATGTTCAGGTTCTTTTTTTTCACCTCCTCCAGCACAGAAGGACTGAATTAAGAATTGCAACAGTGCCTGCAGCTTTCTCAAAGAGGCTCTACAAAAAAAGGGAGCAGGCATTAAGTAGGCAAGCAAGGATTAGTTATGCTCATTTGGGGAGACTTAATCCTGAGAAGAGGTGGCAGAGCTGCACAAAGAAGCAGACAAAAGACCCAAAATGCAATTCTAATGGATAAATAAAGGGCACCTCTCACCTGCAAACTCAGCCCATTCCAACATGATTTCACTAAACTCTTTTCCACTCAAATTCTGCTTTTCTCCCCTTTTCAGTCATGTTGTTTTTATCCTGTGTTGGCTGCCTTCATTTTTTATTTATTGTACTTCACCCCCATTATGATTTTTCTCAGTAAAGTTTTTAGCCGATTGCAGCAGCTCACATCTCTCCTGACTTTCTGCTAGGAATTGATGGACAGCAGTGCTCATTATTTCACAGGTGCCCTCCTTTTGGAGAAGCTGCACCATTTACTATACAAGGGAGAGTGTGGTGGTGGCAAAGGGATTTTTCTGCCTGAGCCAGAACCTAGTGCTAAAATTTTCAATATCTGTGTAGGAAGATGAGGAGAGATCTCCTTGTATAAGTGTCTACATCCATGCAAAAAATGCATTAGACCACACTGTCTGCTGGTGTAAAAAATGTAAGTCCCTCATGACAATGGTTTCAGCTCCAGGATTGTTTTTGAGTGTATCAGACAGCCACTGCACCAGGGTTACAGCAGTGTTGAATTCAAGTCTGCAGTTTTACACCTGGGATGCATCTAGCCCAACTGGCTGAATTTTCAAAAAGGTTTTGAGCCAGTTTCTAAAGCTCTGAGCTTTATTCTTTCCATCTGCACGTATTTTGCTCATGCCATCCTATTTCATGCTTCCCTTCCTGACAAAACCTGCCCTTCAGAGCACAAGCTGCACCCACGTACACGATGTGGGGGGCACAGCCACTGGCTCAGAGCCTGGCAGGGCAGAAACCTGGGCACACGTCACAGCAGGAAGGGCCACGGAGGTGTGCAGCACTGGGATAACATTGTTCCCACAGTGCTGTAGGACTTCAAAAACAAATTCCACGCATTTCAGACCTAGAAGCAAAATGCCAATAAAAAGATCAGTCAGACCTGTTTTACCAGGAGCTTGGCATCCGCTGAAGAGGACAGCAACAAAGGTAAAGAGAGAAACAGAGAAAGATGGATCCCCAGAGACTGGGAGGACTAAAGGAAATAATGAGGCATTTGCTTTGGAGCCTGAAAATTGCATGATAAAGTATTTTCTTAAATGAGCAGATTGCAAGCAAAATAGAGCACGGTGCCCTCATTCATGTATGGCAGGGGCTTGCAGCAAACTGCTGCCTGCCTTCAGCTGGTCACGAGCAGAAGGAGCACTGGCAGATAATTTTAGAATAAAAAGGGTAAATAATGAGGAGTCCAGCTGCACTGTACAAAGTAGCACAGTGAGATACCCATTAGAGAGTAGGAATTGCCCCCCAGACAGAAGCAAAACACAACATCACACACTGATGTTCAGAGCTAGTCCTTACCACCCCACTGCTAGGGTGTTAAATATACAACCCTGTCACAGCAGAAACGGGCACAAACAGGAGTGTGGCAGTACTTCAGCAGGATGTTCCAAGCTTAAAAGTCACTTACAGTAGAATGAAACCTATTCAGTATTTATTTTCCACAGGTTCAAGTCAACAGTCCTAAGCAGATGGCTGCCGTTAGCATAAAATGAGCACCTGAGGAGGGAAGGGGAAGTAAGCAATTCCAACCAGCCATCTGTTTCTTAATTTTCAAGCAAAGGGTACACTGAACGAGGAGGCAGCATCAGCTCTCCCCACGCTGTGCCATGCCTGCCCCATCACTAAATTGTCAGCATCAGTTCATTCCCCCATTGCTGCGGCGGGGCGCGTTCCCCAGCAGCCACTGTGCCATGTGTCACTGCTTGCTTTTCCAGGGAAAGTGTTCCCCCCAGCCAAAATACTTCATTTGCAAATCACACCTGAGCAGAAGTTGATAGGGAAAGCTGGCTCCATCTGTACTTACAGTATCTCCCTGGCTTCAGCAGGACATAAGCAAGTACTTAAACGCTTCACAAACCAAACCCTTGGAGCAACGTGTACCTTCCTTTCAAACAAATGTATGAATTAATCTAGCTCCAGACGGTAAATGTTTATACATTACCAGTTATTTATGAAAGCTTTTGCACTGCATAATTTACAAATGACAAAACAAAACTGTCTGCTTCCAAGCCACAGACACTTGCTTTTCCTTTTCAAATATTCATGTCTCTTTTTGTAGGGGATCACACATGACTTCAAATATGGGTGCTCTGTAGCACCCATAGCCTACTGCAGCCCAAAACTGCTGACAGAAATATGAAGAATGATTTGGAAAGTTTATAAATATGAGACATGCAATCTGTTCACAGTAAGTGTCAAAAAGTCAGTGAAACTCAAAGGACAAGAAACTATAGCATTGAATGAGAGTAATGAAAGAACAAGGAAAAGGAGCAACTTTCAATTTTTTTATTCAACAAATAATATACTGAGAATCAAAACCCCACAACTAAGCATCCATAAAATTAAAATAAGATACACTTCAATTATTTAAGAGAGAGGTTATCCCAGGTAGCCTGAAAAATCCCAAGTGCTAATTAGTAAACAAGCGGAGACACGTGTTGTGCATGTGAAATTCATGAAAAAGTGACAGCAGGGATCAAACATGCAACAATCTGAATGACAGAGATTCCCTTGCTCAACTCTCCACAGCCCTGTTGTCATCGCCCACCTGACAAGATCAGAAAGGAAGACAATGGTGGCCATGGAGGGCTTGGGTTTGCCTTCTGTCAAGGCAAATGTTCCCCAGAGAATACATCAAAACATTCAATTCATCTTTAATCTTCTGAGGGGAAAGAAAAAAAACCTGTCAAGAGGTAAAACAAGCAAACAAGTTAAAATTCCACTGAGTAATTTCTCCTCTTAGCCAGCAAAGACCCTGCTGTCCATGGATTATTTAAGTTAACTGACAGATAGTTTTATCAAAGCCTTGTCTACAGGAAGAAGAAAGGAATAATGCAATTTTAAATGCTGCTAACTGCTAGAAGGTCATAAAGATTTATGGTTTACCCTCCTGTAAATACCATTCTTTATAACTGATCCCCATGAGATTTGCTGAATGCTCAATAACCTTTCTCTGGTGAAAGCAAGAAAATCATCAGCACCACCTCGAAATCCAGTTTATTCACAGGCTAAGAGCCCTGTGCCTGCAAATCCACCTCAAAAGTGCTGTTCCTTCTCTCCCCATTCTTGCAGGCTGGTAGTAATGAAGATGCTGTTGTGTTGCAGAATCTTCCCAGTCAAGGCTGAACTTTAAATGTAAACTTGGAAAGAATTCTCTGAGCCAAACCTTACCAAGCTGGCCTTGTGGGCCCAGCACAGAAGATGAAGTGTGTACATTGGGCTCTGCAGGATTACTGCTGGAGAGAACCCTTCACCTGCAGCTCAAAGAAAAACCAAATGTTTGCACTGAACCAGGCAGTGACAAATGAAAACAGGAGCCACACTTGCTGTTAAATCACTTGCAGTTTTCTTGACTTCCAGGTCACTGGGGATCCCATCAAGTAGAGAAAAAAAAAAAAACCAGATAAGGAAATGGAAAAATGTTAAATGTGAGTCAAATTTCTAAATATGTTAGCAGGAGACTGCTTAAAGTGGTCTGACAAAATGATCTCAAATTCCATGCATAGCACATGCAGGAAAAATTAGGACAGTGTACAAGACAAATGATCTTTTTCTCCAGTCATGAGAGTTTTGGATCTCCAGTAGCCCCCACAGACACCAGTGTGATACCAGTGCAGGTTCCCAGTAGTGGGAAATCTCTGCCTCTAAAGATGTATTCCAGCATCCTTATCACAGAATCACAGGGCTGGGAGAGTCCTCCAAGATCACTGACTCCAATCCAGCCCCAACACTTCAACTAAACCATGGCACCAAGTGCCACACCCAATCATTTTTTAAACACATCCAGGGATGGTGACTCCACCACCTCCCCAGGCAGAACATTCCAGTATTTTATCACTCTTTCCACTAAAAACTCTTTCCTAGTACCCAGCCTATATTTCCCTTGGCACAGCTTGAGACCTTGTCCTCATGAAGCCACCCCTGGCCCAGCCAGGCTCTGGGGAGGGCAGGACATGGTCTGACACAGCACAGGGCACAGAGGAACCCATTTGGCACAGAAATGGGCAGTCCTCAGCCTCAGCAGGCTCAGCTTTGCAACAAGAGCTGGTGACCACCATGACCAGTGCTCACACAAGTGCCCAGGTCTGGATCCCCTGAAGGGCAGCTGTGCACAGATTGCAGACACAGCTGTGAATTGTGCTCCTTCCACTCAGAAAAATCCTGGAGAGAGACCTGGTCCCATTGGCTGGGTCCTCCTCTTTAAACTTTGCTTAAAACCCATGGTCTGGCTGCTGGGTACAGTTCTACACCTCTATAAAGTTTTATAAATGCAAGAAGCATGGCATGACAGTGATTCTGTTGTCCCATGCAATCCTTCCTCATGACTTAATCTGGACCTGCAGCAGTGTCCCTGCAAAGGGAGCTGTGTAGAGAGCACGAGTCTCCTGGCAGGGGATCACAATCTCTTTCATCCCACTCTCTTCTTTTCTTGCATGAAAAGCAAAAAGCACTGGCAGGGCTGACAGGCAATGAGGACACCATGTGCACATGGCTCTTACAGGCATTTGCAGCCAGAGCTCAGCCTCATCTCCCCCTGTGTGGCTGCACACACTGCCAGGAGGAGCTGGGTAAAGTGAGTGGGCTTTAAACCTCTGACCTACCCAGCCTGTGCCAGGGGTTTCCTTTTGGCACCCTCCTACTCTCCAGATTTAGTATTTTCAGTGAGCTTATATGAAAGATAGAAATTATAGCCCCACCTACAGCATCTAATAACGCCCTCATTTCACAGCAGTTTCAAGCAGAAGGTTGGGAACATTCCCTCAGCCCTGGACCTTGACTGTCCCAATGCTGAAGATTACTCTGATCTGGAGTTACAGCTGTTACACACTTAATGCAAGTCTTATGCCTCACAAAATTCCCAAGACAGATGCAGATAGACCCAAAATCTTTAGGGGCCTGAGTTCTGGTATTCCGGTTTCTAACCCACTGCTAACTTGGAGCAAAATTAAATCCCACCTGTAAGCAACCATCTGTTATTTCCAGTCACCCAGGACAAAAAAGAATATTTAAGAAGTGATTTATGGTTCCATTTATTTTACATTCCTCAAAATGAAGCATGCAAATAGCTAAATATTTTAAACCAACCAGTAAGCAGTTCCCAAGTGTCTGAAAACATCTGCATCTCTCTCACCCACACACCAGAGGTTTCAGGTTTTTAAGTAAGAAAATTAGGTTTTAAATTATTCTATTCTCAGAGAAATTACATCTTAAAGGAGATAACTTGGCCTTTGCAAAGAAACAGCTCCCCTGGGTGACTCTTGGAAAGACTGGAAGAAGAGTTCTTCCACTCACTCTCCAAAAACACTAAATCACGTAGATTAAAAAAAAATAATAATAAGGTCAGAATTGTTTGAAGTTTAGCCAAACATAAATACCATCTGTGATAAGCAGTGGCCCTGGGGAGGTGGTTACCACTGACCTTTTGCAACACAAGAATCAACAAGCAGCACCTAATTCCAGGGCAGGTATTACAAAGATCTCCAGGCAAGAAAATAAGTGTGCATTCACTAATCAACCTGCACATTCACCCACACTAGTTCATTCCCTCCACTGATCTCTCCACCACAGCACCAGGAGAAATCCCTGGTGTTGCTGATGATCTGGTTCATGCACTGAATAAGGCAGCCCAGATCAGGGCAGCCAAGATTTATGGAGTCTTTGCTGTGGGAGTTTTACTTCTGTTCATAAGAGATATTGAAAACTTTCCCAACAGTGACTTCACACAAACAAAAATTATCCCTATCCTCCTGAGCCAAGGTGACAAAACAAAAAGTTCCTTGCTTAATTTGCACCCATGACAAAGGAAGCCAGAAGACTACAAAAGCTCTTTCTTTGCCAGTAATGCTTACAGTGGCTCTTTTAATGAGAGTAAAACGTTTCTTCCTTTCAAAATTCTTTTCTTATTCCTTTCTCCCCAAGAGAGAGTACACTGCAAGGTCAGTAGAGAACCAGAGTTCTTTGAACTGGCAGAAAAGGTCAGAGCAGTACATAAATGCCTACCCTGATGGACTCCAGGCAGTAATAAGGAAGGCCATAAGAAGGCCTATAAATAACTGGTATGTTTGCCCTTTCCTGGCATATTTCCTGGAATAAGGTGTTGAAAGTGTTCTCAAAGACTTGATGGAATGTAGTGCAGTGAGCAGCACTGCTCCCTCCTGCAGCACCACACAGACAGGCTCCAGCTGCCACAGGCTCCCAAAATCTGGGGTTTCATGCTGTGGTCATGTGCTGGACACTGTGTCCTGTGATTCCAGGTGGCCCTAGAGGTCATCAGGCTTCTTGGCACAATCCCACACGGAGGCTTTGGGGAGCTCTTTGTCCTTCTGGATTCGGCCAGATTTCACATCCTCCAAGCATTTGCTACATCCTCTTGCTCTGTCCCAGAGAGGAGTTATAAGACACACACATCAGAGGTGAAGCCTTTTAAAAGTTATAATATGGAGCACCAGACCCTCCTGCCTGGTTTGTTATAATCTTTTTTTTTTTTATTATTTCCTAAGGATATCACCAATGGCAGAGCAGCACGTTGCCTGAGAGGCTTTGCCAGCTTCAAAAGGGGTGACTTTTTCCAGAAGGTGCCATTTGAGTCTCTCCTAATCCAGCAGCAGCACCTCCACATGCTGTGGTCACACACCTGCGTGCTGTGGCCTGGTAGGGAACAACAAATCCCCCATAGCAAAGCTGCTGGGGTTCCCCAGGCTCCACTGTTTCTTTGTGATCTGTGCTGCATCCTGGTGCCCCAGCAGATGTTCCCTTGCAGAGAAGGCTCATTGTGCCCCGAGGTTACTCAATCCTAACCCAAAAACATCAGCAGTGAGACAGAGCTGACACCACGAGCTTTGTTATGCCCAGTATCACATCTGCAGGAGATGTGATTTGAGAGGAGGATGCTCAGCCCAGCTCTGCTTTGTACCCTGAGATGATCAAGAGAACTTGTGGAAAAAAATTATTGATTCCATGTTATAAAAAAAAATGAGATACAAGGCTTCTGTTAGGAAGCAGGCAGAGCTAGGGAAGGGAGCACAAGGAGAGAGCAAGGCTTGTTTTCTGCCTTTTGTTTCAGCACTCCTGAGCTCCAGAGGAATGAGAGGAGCCACTTTGCATTCTGCTGGGCTTGGGACTTCACAAAGCTAAATTGTATCACCCAGCTACACGGGTTGTAACTAAGGAAAGATGATAAACAAACAACATCCTGAGAGAGCTTGAGAATAGAGAGGCTGGTGCTATTGTTCAGAGAGATGGAACTGAGAATGTGAGAGAGGCAACAAGGAGAGAAGCCATTATTCTGTATGAACCCACTGAATGCTTAATAAAAGCAGTATTTGCATTTGCTCAGACAGATTGCACAGTTCCAACACACTGAGTTTCTGAGGGTCAGTCCTGATCTTCACGAAATGCAGCAAATTGTAGCCATTTGTGTACATCAAGAGGCTTCTAGAGAGCTAATTAAACCCATCATCTTTAATGTTTCCTGTGTGTCAAGAACAGACAAAGTGTGGCTTTCAACAGACTGTGTTTGGCTTGCAGCACTCCATGGATGCTAGCAGCTAGAAAGGAGGACAGCACAGCAGAAGATTGTGTTTCAGCCTGAATCCAGCCTGTCAGTGCTAAACAGGAAATCTGGGTCTGGGGTGGATTCTCAGGATAGCCATCTGGAGCACACATCTGGAAAGAAGTTAACCAGTGGCTGCATGCCACTATAATCATTCCTCCCTCAAGTGCTGCAAATGGAGCATCAAAGCAGAAAGCAGGTGGTTCTTCCAGGAGGTAAATGAACCACAGAGAGGGGTCAGAAAGTGAGACACGCATTTGATGAGGGGTTTTTTCCCTGCTCATAAAAACTGTCAGAACAAATTATCCATTGGATGTTGCACCAGATAACTACATGCCCAACATCTCCACACTTGTTGCTTTTCAGAGACTGGAAGGTCAGTGAAAAGTTTCTTCAAACAAACATTAATGTAAATATAAAAACCAACATTTAGTTTCTCACATGAGTAGAGATCTACTGTGTTACAATATTGAGAGACTTCATCTCACAACCTGCACTTAATTATTAATGAGGGCCAACAAATCCAAGAACTTGTAAAATTTCTGAAGTATTTAAAAAGTTTCCTCATTCTGCATCAGGTTAATTTTAAAACTCCCAATATAAAGGGACAACACCTGCATGGAATGAAAGAAATGTGAGTTAAGCTCCTTCTCTGATTCTCCTTCACTCCCCTGCTGGTTGCTGCCCTGTTTCAGGAGGACCCCACCTGCCCCCTGGCAGTGGTCTGACATTGAATAAATAATATTAATGCAGAGCAGGAGTTTGAAATAAGCCTTTATCATGCAAAAACCCTGATACAAAGCGAGCTGCTGTTGTTAATTAGATCTGCTTGAAACCTTGGTCAAAAAGGAGATTAGAACTGAGAAATATTTTTCCCAGGAAAACCGCAGAATTTTTGTGAATGCTGAAGCAGTTTCTCTGAAAGGGTTTTTCCTTTTCATTTTATTTTTATTCTCTCAAATATTACTGATAATGTAAAATGAAATGTTTTCTCAAGAAACTATTGCAGTTGAAGCCTCAATACTTGAAGAACACTATTCAGTCTTGAATCTTAAACTGTTTGAACCTTCCCTATATCTGGAGGCCAGTAATGTCTATACTTCTTCAGCATCATAACACTGGGTGAAATTGGAGACAGGGCCCAGATGGAGAATCCCAAAGCCCACAGCTCAGACAGGAAACTCATTACAGATGTATAAAAGACTCAAAAATGGCACAGATATTTCTTCAAAACTTCCCAGACCACTTTAGCCTGGTGTGCAGCACTTATGCCAGACTGTCTCTGAGGAAGTGATACCCCTTCCCTTGGAAAATAAGCCAAAGGAAAGGGCTCCTTCTTCCATTTTCTGTCCCAGAACATGAAACTTCAAGAGTCTCTCTCAAATCTTATTGTACCTAGATCCAAGGTACAGGAATAAAGATCATATTTAGTAACTGTGAAAAGATTGAATGGGTCCTTGAGTTCATCCTGCTATGAAAAATGGTTTGAAAAATCAGTGCTGTGAGGATTTTGACAGGTAGGTGACCTTTCAGCTTAAACTGTAAGTGATTCCATCTGGGGAGCTCTCTCCCCACAAGAGCTCCTGCCCATATTCCACACCAAGATAAACTGCAGCTCAAACTGCTCTGCTGGCCAGCACTTAGAGAAACCACTGCTGGACATGGGCAGAATGAATAAACCAAAGTGGCAGCCAGAAAATCTGAATTTTTAATGGGAACACTTCCTCAGAGGCATGTAGGAGTCAGAAACAGGTGGTCTATGGCCATAGAATTTTTTTGTAGTAGATATTAAAAATGCAACCATGAGATTTTGGGGATTCATGATAGTTCCCTCCCTTTCAGGTCATCCCTGGCCAAGAGAGTTTAGGAAACTGCTCCCATTTCATGCTCAACTCAGAAGGTAAAATCTTCATGTGTTTCTCAGGAGATAGTCCCCACACAACACTGGAAATCAAACCAGCAGATTTGCACCCAGTCTCAATGTCAGGAACATCCATGCCCAAGCAGAGGAGCCCCAGGGGACTGAGCAGCTCTCTCTGCCCATCTGTTCCCCTGCAGAAGAAACCCTGATGTGCTTTTTTGGCACACCATGACTCCTCATCTACAGATTGACAGCAAAGAGTTTTGTGTCTAGTCAGGACTGGTTCTAAAAAGGCTGCTGAAAAGCTGCTGGCTATTTTCGTGCTACACTGCATCTACTGCCCAAGTGGCTTAGGTGAAACTTCAGCTACTGCTGAATTTGGGGTCATCTTTGAGTTTTAGCCCAGCACCAGTTGCGTGGGGGGTTATAAGAGGGTATTTCACACAGCCTGCTATGCAACTCAATGCTTCTATTAAAGGAGTACTCATTGTCCAGAAAAAAAAAAATCCAAAAGAGAATGAAGAGGAGAGGATGGCAGCTCAAACCTCCTCCTTACAGGGAGATCAGCACCTCCATAACCAGGCACTTGGGTTTGCTTATCTCAGACTGAGTACCCTGCTTTAACCTAAGTTAAGCATAATACCAGTGACTGGGTATTAAGGTCTTGGATTTTGGGTTTTCTTTTTGTTTTCTCCCATTTCTTAAAATCCACTTAAAAAAAAAAAAAAAGAGAAAAGAAAAAGACTTTATTCTTCTGAAATTGCTTAAGAATTGAAATGTAAAAGGGATTAAGAGAGGCAAGACTCCTGCCTGCACTGGACTCACCCACACAGACACAAGTAATGACTAAAGAAGGAGCTGCCAGACACTGCCTGGGCAGAGCCCCCTGAGAGGCAGAAGCCAGCAGAGGTACGAAACAGCTCCTGCTGCAGTACTTCCACTGTTCTTAAACTGAAACTCTTCTGTTCAAACTTTTTTTTTTTTCCCCAGCCTCTCAATTTACTTGGCCTGCTCAGGCAACAATGCTGTTTGATGCCTGAATATATGACTTTATAACCCTTAAACCCCCCAAATTGTACATCTGGACCTCTCCAGACTCATGTCCTTTCAGGCATAGCCATCTTTGAGCTCCACTAGGAATTATTTTCCAGTTAAATCACTGCACAGACAGGGCTACAGAATGTGCAAATCACAGCCAATACTTCTCAGTCACATCTGAACAAATATAAGTAGGTTTTACCTCCCACCTGTTCTTGTATTTGCACATTTTTCTCCTCAACTGGACCCAAAATTATTAAACTCATATCTCAGCTGTGTTACTGGACCTGTTACAAGAATCTGGCCACTTTGGGAAGCTGTATAAACAGGAGGTGAGACTGGGAGAAACTCTGGTCTTGATATATTTACACAAGGTCCTACAGAGAAGCAAATTCAGCTCCCACTAGAGCTAAACTCAAATCTCCAGAGCTCTTTCCCTCTAGCCACTGAAACAACTTCTCTTTTCCTGAAATTCCACTCTTTCAAAAGCAGTTCCCTAAGGCATCTTCTACAACACATAAACCATGCAGACAAATGCCATCAATTTCATTCATATTAATGGTAATGAAAGTTAAATAATAGATGTCTCTCACAGTATTTGCACATCTGTAAATTCTGCCACATTTTTAGGGGAAAAAATAAACAAAAAGCAAAAAGCAAGCCCTGCATTTCTCATACAGAAGAGATGGACAATTAGCTCTTTAAGGCAAAAATCTCACTTCATTAACTGGAGAAGGAGTCATTCGTTGACATTTATCTAGTGTAATTCTCTGGAGAAGAATGATGAAGGCACTAGAACAGAGGCTGCTCGTGCCCAGCCGTGTACCTGGGAGGCTCAGAGATGCTGCAGGAGGATCTGCCAGCAGCTCCCAGGGACAGCAGCCTCCCAGCCAAGCAGCACTGGGCTCCATCACCGTGCTGTGTTTTGGGAGGGCACCTGTGTGCTGCACTGACAGGGCACACAGAGCCAGGACAAAATGTTCCCTGCCCTGCACAGAGCAGATGGCAGCACTGGCACAGCCAGGGTCCAGCCAGCACAGCTCAGGGAAGGACTGACAGCAGAGTGGAGCTCCAACAGCACAGGCCAGCAAACCCCTGGAAACCTGGTGGCACAGTCCTGGTGCCTTAGGCTTGTAGCTTTTATATCTTTCATATATTTGCAATCCTGCAATTCTGTAGTGCATAACTCTAAAGTGCACATAGAGTGTTAGGTACTGCTTTCCCATTTTGGTCAGGCAAAACAATTCCTCTCTAGGCCTGGGAATCAAGAACACCTCACTGACTCGGGCCCTGAGAAATATAAACAAAAATAAAATGAGAAGGAGAAAACTTGAGGTAAATTACTTCATTACCTGAAATTGTAAGTGGAATTTTAACTACCAATATAAAATGGACCAAACTTAAAAAAGTGTGACCTATCATCCATTTTTTGGATATAGCCCCTGGGGGGGGGGCTAGATCTCACCAAAATATACCTGAAGGCCCTCCAATAACTATAAACACATTTTATTCCCTTAATTCTGTCTTCCCAAGAATCAGTCCTGTCTGGAACTGGCTGCTGGACGGAGAGAAAGCAGGCCAGCCTCTGGAAGGTGCAATGTGCCTTGGTGTTCCCCTCCAGGAGGCTGCCATGAGAGCGGAGAAAGTTTGTCTCCTTTTTCAGAGGTGAAGAAGATAATTGTGGAAAGTAGGAAATAGAATAACTTTTCCAATGCTGCAGTTCCCCCTCTTTCCTGCTGCTCCTGAATTTCAGGCTTTTACAGGTGGTACCCAGAGGGTATTAAGACCCCACAGCACATTTCCCACTTTGCAGAGAGTGCTGCTGAGTGAAGAGCCAACACCAATTCATCACCTCAGAGCAGCTCCAACCCTCCCCTTGCTGCTGCCAGCCGGGGCTGAGCGCTCTGGGTAACGTGCCAGCAGTGGAAAGGTTAACAGCAATGGGACTGCAATTCAAGCTTGTTGAGATAAATGAAGGTAGAGTGCAAGGAAAAGAGGTGGGGAGGATCCTTGTTGTGATTTCATGGCAGTCTTTTTCTTCTGTCATCATCATCTGAAGTGTATGCTTATCGAACCCCCTTCCCCAGCAGGCCCATCAGAGAGGAGACAAAATGTCTCCAAAACTCACCCAGACAAGAGTCTGGCAAAAAGCAGCACCGTGTCTGCTGCTGTAACACCTCAGCACCCCCAAACACACCCAGGCTGAGGCTCACAGCCCTGAGCTGGCTTTGCTGGAAAAACTTCACAACTCTCAGCATGCTGGAGGCTGCGAATGTCATCTCAGTGCTGGGTACAGGGACACACTACTTGGGCTCAATACAAAAAATAATTGTACAAATGACTCTCTCCCAGAGGCTCAGCAGAGCTGCAGAGAGCTCAGACTGCATCCAGGCACTCCAAAAACCCCAAACCAGCCCTGACGCTTCCCATCTTCTACCATGGATATGAGATATTCTAAACCTCAAAGCTGCAAGCTCAAGGAGATGCTGCAGGAATCATCACAACATCTAACTGGAGATACTGAAATACAAACTCAACAGGCAGTTTAAAACCAACCAAAATTAAAAAGAAAAAACCAAAACAAACCTTCACTCCAGTTGCTGATGTACAAAGAGATATTTTTCACCCCTGTTTTCATTTAATCATTTCACAGCCCATGTTCACACTTATCTAAAACAAAACATTTTTTATTTTGATAAACTCCTGTGCCTGAGCCAAGCAGTCAAAAGTGGCAATGAAGAATAAAAGAGAAATGGGAACAAATATGCAATGCCAAAAGGAACAAGAAGAATGGTCTTCAAATGTAATACGTGCATAATTCAGAAAGCTGTTAACATATGTATTTTTCTGAACAAAATACTTCATTGAAACTTAACACACAATGAAGAATTATGATCAGTTTTACTTCAGTTATTAAAGAATAAAGCTAGGACGAATGTATTTAGACCCTCATCACTCAAGACTGTACAATCTGTGTTGCAATTCAAAAAAATATTTAAAAGATTAATATGAACTAAATGACCAATTCTATTCATTTCAGGCCAGAATATTTTTTTTTTTGTCAGGTGCCTTTGGGTTTTCCTCTATCAGTTTCTCATTTTTAAAAGCAGCAGTAGGTTTTTGCAGGGGGAGGCAGATATAGCTTCAGTCTGACTCTTGAATTGAGATCTGTACTTACAATTAAGAATGCAGTTCCTAAAGCACTGCTGGAAAACTTTTTTAAAACCAATATATGAAACTTAATTTTTTATTATTTGTGAGTAACGATAAATTACAACAATAAATGAATTATTTATGATATCCCAGGTATAAGAAATCAACTTGGTTGCTTCATTGATTTCAAAACCAGACCTGCACTCTACATCCTGTAGAAAACATTTATTTTCATACTCCTAACAAAAGATTTATATGTCAAGTTTCTAAATTTTTCTGCAATTAAAGTTATTTTTGAAGCATACTTCTCATCTCTAATGGGAAAATTGAGGCAACACCAAGTGGCATTTTGGAATAGAAGCAGTTTTTAAGACAAAAGATTTAAATTAAACCAAACCAAACAAAAAGAGGAGCATGTCTATGAACACTTCTGCACACTCAGTCACACATTACTGCATTCCACAAGCCAAGCAAAAATACTCCTTTCTTCCATTCTTCCTGTTTTCTTTTTAAAAAAAAATCATTTACTACCACATGAGCATCTGTTTGCATTATTTATAACAGCAACTTGCAGCCACAAATGAGGGCACATAATTCATTTATATTTCACACCATTAAGAGGGGTATTATAACTGCAAACAGTAAATAGGAAATATAATAGCATTCAGCTTCTTCATGCTCTGTGAAATAACAAGTATTGAAACTTGGGGGAAGTCTAAGTAAATGAGAAACTTTTCTTTTTTTGTTCTGGATGTGAGGCGTGAAGAAAACATGAGTTACACAAACCTAATGTTTTAAAAAATTGACATAACTTTCTTCGTGAAACTCCAAAATTAAGTGCCTGGACTCCAGCCTAAGCTAAGCAGGGCAAACCCATCCTAGAAATGCAAAAGCCCTCCCAGAAATAACCTTCTCTGCTTGCAGTCAGAGAGATGTGGGAGCTCAGCATTGGGCTGGGTCAGACTCACTTCTGATAAAGTGAATTGCTGCAAAATTCAGTTTTTAAGTGCCTCCACTACATTTAAAAGTTTCAGATATTGCTGGCCCCAAACCCTGCAGACTGCTCCCTTTTATACAGGTGTGACTGTAATGAGTACCAGCCTTTCATTCTAGATTAAGCAACTTTTAGCAGCCCAAGGTCTTAGAAGACTCATCCAGGTACAAAATCAGTTAATTCCATCTACTTTAAATGTCTGCCTGCTTCTAGAAATGTCAAGAATTGCAACTCTGCAGCTGGGAAACAACAGAAAATATTAGTTCCTTGACATGTTTTATTAGGTGAAACTGGAAAACTCACAGCAGATCTTAAAAGGAAACCCAAATCAGTCAAATCCACCAGAGATGTGCAGATACCACTGCAACATCTGCCCAGCCCAGAGGGAACTGGATTTTCAAAGACTTAGAAAGCACTAAAACATGTAGTAAACCCTGATTTCTTTGGGAGACCTCTGGGGAAATAGAGAGGCAGCCCGTGAAAAGTCCACAGTCTTCAGGAAGACCTGAAGATCTGAAGTCATTTGATTGTGGCTCCCATGGATGTATTTATGCACAGAACAGCAACACACAGAAAACAAAATCAGGAGGTACCTGATATGATGGTAAAGAGACACAAGAAATTACTCCAGAAAGTCACCCCACCTAACTTGGCACACATGGTTCTGCTGAGATTAAAAAAAACTCTCAGATCACAAACCAAGTTTTATTATAAACAGCAAACAGAAATGAGGAGATATATCCTGGGTTTCTGGTTTTCACTAGAGAGTCACAGCACCAAAAGATCCACCAAGGCAGAGTTTTGCAATGATGCTAAAATCCAGAAAATCTCCTAGGATTTGGGTGCCTAATTCCAGGCTGTCACTTCAAAAGGCTCAGCCTAAGGTTGGATGCATTGCAGGCATCAAGGGCAAGAGCCATGTTAAATAAGGTGGCAAGTACACTGGGACATGCAGCAGAGACAGCAGTGAGGATGCAGAAAGGAAGAACAGAATGGCCTCTTGAAATGCCTTTTAGCTCCCTTTTTGCAAAGGAACTGTCTTGCATAATCACAGGACTCTCAAACGTTACCAAACACCCCAAGACATTGGTTAAAATCAGGAGTGCTGCCAGCTGTGATTATGGGTCACTTCAGCCTGCCTCCCTGATTTCTTTGCCTTCCCTCCATTAGATGTCAAATATATTAGGTACCACACAGCACAACAGCTGCTAAATCACTCCAGCTGCCTATTTTCTAAGCAACCACACTAAATCCCCCTGATGAGGAAGAAGCCCTTGGAGCAGCACTGAAATCTCCTGCTGTCTCCAGCCTCGCCTCTGCCCAGCTGTGTCTGTAGGATGCCTTTGCAGAGAGCAGCTCAGGGATGGAAAGGATTGCAAAAACAGCACAGCCTCTATGCTTCTGCACTCTCCTAATCCTATCCCAGGTGTCTGGGGCCTGTTCTTTTGGGATGACTAGCGAAGTCTGAAGGCTGCTGTCTCATTCGTGCTGTGACATCCCAAAGCTGCTGCCAGGGATTAGCCTTGTATCAGCTGTACTACTTGGTTTCATTATTTTTTTCCTTTCATCCTACCTACTTTGCCCTGTTTCATATGTAAGAGAGAAAAATTATACTCACACAAGCTCATATTTAACTCTGACACCCAAGAGACATTTGGGGGTGACTTAACACCACCATTTGGGCCAAATTGCATCTGCAATGCAGGTAACAACAGCGGTACCATCTGGCCCATAGCACACACAGTCGCATGTAAACATTGATATAATCAAAAGTAATCATAAGCTGAAGTTTTGAAAGCCAGTTAGCAGTGCCTGGAAAGGTGCAGTAGAAATGAATCCTTGGGTTCTTTTCTGCAAAGGCACAAATCTGATCACTGGAGGCTAAACAGGACATACACAAGGCTAGGATATTTTCAGGGAATATCAGCATGAAAATACCATAAAAGCAGCACATCAGCTTCCCAAGAAGCCTGGTAAACAGTGCTCCCAGTTCCCTTTAACACTACCTGGTATATTTGTCTCACAAGTCTTCCATGCTCCACTCATCTCTACCTGTTAACAAAACAACCTTGGATCTCTCTCTCCTTTCTGTGGATACAGAAAAGTGCTGGCTACAATCCATTACAAAGCGAAAACTGTCCCAAATTTATATCAAGACAAGGAGTATAAATCTGCCTTGTTGTCAGTTTTTCTATTTGGTGTAACTGGCAGTCGGAGCAGAAGTCACACAAAGAAGGCCAAATCACAAATAGCTTTACAGTGATTTACTGGAAAATCCACAAGCCAAATTCATTCATGTGGAAAAGGAAAAAAGAAGGCCCCTATTGACTCAACTATTTTGGCAGAGTGAGGCAAAGCAGTGAGCTTTGCCTCTAGGAGCCTGAGAAAGGGCTGTTATGAGATATTAACACATCCATCCTCCCAAACCTTCCCAGTCTGGAATACACTGTGCACAGCCTAGCAGGACAGAGCAGCCATGAGCTAGAACCAAAAGTTTGTTTCTAAGGTGCACCTGACATTTTTTGTCTCCAAAACTTAATGGACAGTTTTCTTTTCAGTTTTATCAGCAGGCACCAAGAACAGAGAGAGGGTGAGCAGAGGAAAGAAAGAATGAATAGAAATCTTGCTGAGTCCCAGAGAACACATCTAACCTTGGGTTTGCATGTAAGAAATATCCAGAGGGCCAAATTTGTTACTGCCTCATACCCCATGGAGTAAGAGACATAAACACATGTCCCAGTGCCAAGTGGATGTGAAATGCTGCCAAATCAGATGCAAAAGAACATTTTGAGCCTTCTGGCTTTGGTGTTGAATGATAAACCAAGGTGCAAAACAGTGTAAAAAAAAAAAAAAGCAAAATGCTCTAGGAGCCTTCTTTAGATGCACGAATTCACCAGAAGGGAAAAAGCAAAAAACTTTAAGCACAGAGCTCCTGGGAATGCAGCTGTTTTGTCTATAGAAGAACAGAGCTGTCAGAAGTTAATATGTTTTCAATTTGTGAAATCCAAGCTATTGGAGCAATCCTCACTGGATACCTTTTATTTACTTCTTCCTTGGCAAAGTCCAATTACTGAGATGCTCCAAGAGTGATGCTCCTGGCCATCTCAGCTGACAGCCAGCTCTGCTGGTGAAAGCAGAAGCTTTTGGGGCTTTTGTGGATGGATCCATCTTACCCTTCTATGCTTGTCCAAAGAAAAGAAACACACTAAACGTTCTGGGAGAAATCAGGCTTAAATAAGCTTTCTTCACAGACAAATTGCAACAGAGCTATTATTTAGAAACGTTTCCTTAACAATACACTCACAAACAGTATTGAGATTGCTAATGTGCCTCAGGAGGGCTCATGCACTGGTGCAACCTCACAGGTTTTCCAGGAGATTCCTGCTCCTTCTCTTTCTCCTCTTTTTCTCTCTCTTTTCTTATAGAGCAGAAATGACTGACACAGAAAGGGACTCACACCACTCAGAGCATTAGTGATTTGGCACCGAGGAGCGCAATGGCTCCTTGACCCCTGTGGCAATCATCAGGCTACCTCAGCATTAGCAGCCTCATTTTGTAATTTGAGTTGTTCAGATAAATGACTAGGGAAAGAAAAAAGAAAATCTCAGCCTTCCCAGCCCACTGAGCTGACTCCCCTTCCTCCCAAGCACCTTGTTTTGTTCACAGCTCATCCTGCCAGTGGAGATGCGTTCAGAAACAGAATCGAGGCTTGGCAGTGCTAACAATTCACAGCTGCTGAGCAGAAACTTCTGCCACAGCTCCTCTGATCTCAGTGAGGTTGTGTCAGCTGTGTGCCTGCAAACCATTTAACAAGGGGATTTCTCTCACAGAGCATTCTCAATTGTCCCAGCATGACCTGGGTCACATCTAGGAGCTCTCCCTGGCTCAGATGTACGGGGGCCAAGGTAAGTGCATTATCCAGCTGGGGGTAGCCAGAGACCCCCTGTCCTGCTAAAATGAGGAACAGAAAGAAAAGAAATAAGTCCCCGGGAGGATTAAAACTGGCTGCATCGATCTTGGACTGCAGGGACCAATCTGACTCCCTCTCTAGCTCTGAGCCTATCTTACCCTGTCATCAGCTCTCCAACAACAACTTTGTACAAGGACCCTTTCAACAACTCATTTCCCCAGGCTGGGATGCCTGTGCAGCATGGGCAGAGCCAGCTGTTGTCACTTTTTCCTTCTCTCTTGGCAGACCTGGGGATCTGCTCTTCAGGGGAGGTTCATTTCCTCATGGCACCAGTAAAGGGAACCCCAAGCCCCAGCAGATGCTCAACACATTTGTGAAGAAGAAAGGCCAATGCTGAGAAACTCGAGCTGCAAAGTGTCTGCTGCCCAGTAGACACAAATGATCCAGCCCAAAGATCAATCAGCTGAAATGTTCTTCGTTTCCCTGACGAGTACAAACGAACAGGAGCATTTGGTCTTCAGCTCATCATCTCCTGCCCTGAAACCCCTTTTTTGGAGATAACCATCTTTATCTCTTCCCTCTAGTCAGAGCTATATTAAAAATACACACACACAACATCTGGTGCTTTCTCAGAGCACTTGCACTTCAGAAGGATGCTTTTTGAGAAATCACAACATTGGCTTTATTCCCTGCTATCACTCTTTTATCCCCTTTTTACTTTCAATAGTCCTGTCATATAGATAGGATTTTTTGATCTCCAGATGCAAGGAGAACTGCATGCTAACAGGGACCAGCCAGAAACAGGGGTGAGAAAAAAATAAATAAATACTCCTGGAATGAAAGAGAGGCACGATGAACTCCAGTGCTACCTTAGAAGTTTAAAACTGAACTGTGGTTGAACACAAATATTTGATTTTTCAAGAAAGAGTCTGGCATATCAAAGACTGCTCCTCAAAGCCCAATTCATCCAGCACAAGAACCCACTCCTGAGCAGCTTTGTCCCCACTCAGCTCCCTGAAACCTTCAGTTTGGACACAGGCAGGACCTGGTGCTTCTCAGCCACCTTCCTGAGCAGCTGCCACCACCACACCCCTGCCCTTCAGAGCTGCTCTGCCCCCACTGCTGCTGTGTCCCTGTCTCAGCTGTGGTAAGGATCCGGATAAGGGAGCACAGGAAATGCAGTTGGGGGACCCCAATCCTGGCCCCTTCCATACCAGCACACATGCAGCTTACTTGTGTTGAGCTCCCCACAGGGATCCAGGGTATTACTCAATAACTCCTACTTACCTATTTGATGGAAACATAAATGAGATCATTTCAGATGCTGTTTGATGCAAGTGAAATTTGAATCCAAAGAGACAAACATTTATGTTTAAATTTCACTTTTGAGGGCTTGCTGCTGCTGCCTGAGGAGGGAGAGGATAGCATGGGACCCATAAATGTATGGGAAATGAGTCCATACGATCAACATCCTGAATACAAAGCACATTTTGCAGCTGATGAGACTTTATTTCAAGGCACTATTTGTGACCAAGTTTTGCTGTGGTAGCATTCAGCTTATTTTGGAGATCGTCCCACTGCCATAAGAGACATAAACTAAGGACTGAGCCACAGATTGCATCTTCAAATCTGAAATACATCTACATATTTAAATGTATGTATTTTAAATGCAACTCTTTTTCATTTCAGCAAGTCTGGAGTAGGAAAGAGCAGAGTAAAAGCTCTGGAATCCTTTACTAGGGTTTGCAACAAGCTCATCCTGAACATCAGCAATTCAAACTTCATTAAGTCAAAATGCCAGTGAGATTGCAATGACTCCAGGGAACACCCTCAAATAGTGTTGGGGAACTGGAGATGGCACAGCATCCTACTGTTCCCAATTCCCACTTTTCCCTGCCACTAAAGGTACTTAGTGCTGTTTCTGTTAGAAATGCATTTAGAAATCCTGGATTGCTGGCTGTCTTACACAGCTGCACAAGTGTTGTTAGTTTGGTTGTTATTTGCTGTAACTGGAAGCTGGTGGGACTGTCACCCACTGACCAGGGGACAGGGGTGGGCCAGTGCTGCCAAAGTTCATTCCAGCACAAACCACATCCAAAAGCTTCAACCTTCATTTCATGTCCTCACCATACACGTGGAGCAATCCACCTACTTAAGAAAAAAATTGGGTTCTATATTCAATCCATTATACACCATTCTCCTAATACTGTTCAGTGAAAGGAAGATAGTGATGTACTTCTAAAAAACCAGACTTTTAGTGATTTAATATCTAAAATTCAAGATATTTTTGTTGCACTGTTGGATGGGAAAACCATTAAGAATTCTGCATACACCTTATTAGAAAGGCTGGCCACATCCCAGCTCAGACAGAGCATAGACTGATAAAAAGGCTTAATACATAAATGCTTGTTTGTATTTGGAAAGTTCCTGGAGCTTAGCCAAACATTCAGTGTGCTGAGGAAATACAGAGAGACAAGGGCCTGCTTTTAGAGCAATGCTTGTCTGCAGCTCTGTATTATCCTGAGTGACATTTAGTCCAAGTACAGTAATAACACACATCCCTGCCTGCTGCTGAAAGCAAAAGCCAGATTTTAATACCTGATGGAAACATTCTTGCTTTTGGGAGCATCCAGAACTGGGGGGAAACTCCCCAACATTCAGCTCATAAAAATATTGATTTCTTCACAAAAAAATGAGCCAGTTTTCAGCAACAAAAGCCTCTCAGATGGTGGGTGTAACCTACAAGCTGCTGCCATGGCAGTCTTTTAGCAACACTTGTGAGTTATACAGAGATGTTTCAGCACAGATTGCAAGGGGGCAGAGGACTTGCATTCCAAATGACACCCAGGGAGCCTGGAAGCATAGAGCAGACACTGAATTTGACCCCAGCAGGTCAGGATCAGGAGGACCAGGGCTACAGCTGAGCCGCAGCAAGGAGATCACTCATCCTGATCCAGGGAGCAGCCAGAAGCACATGGTTTATGTGTGTTTGGCTTTTACTGAAGGCAGTGAGATGCCAGCACAGGAGGAAGGTTTGACCGACCTGCTGAGCTAAGTTCACACTCACATCTGAATGATGGACCAGGCAATCTCACTGAAATACAACATCTGCTCTTCATCTTGCTCCCTTTGCTCCTCAGGCCAAAGGATGCTGAGGTTTAGGGATAGGTCAAGAGAAGAGTCAGCAAAAGAAAAGTCTCAGGAGAAACCCAGAGTTGGGATTAGTTATCAATCACAGCCCTGCTGTCAATAAACTCAATAAAATAAAAATCAATAAAAAGGTAATTATTTTCTCCCTTGGATGACAGGCAGGTATTTCTGGCAAGTGACAACAAACTCTGATTCCAGTTACAAAAAAGTTACCCTAGAAAACATGCCAAAGCCTCTGGGACAGCTGTGGGGATAGACCCTGTCCTGGGTTGATGCTGAATTGTATTCCCATTTGTCTGTTTAGCTCAGAAATAAGTTTTACACCTTTAAAACTGGATCTGAGAGTGAAGGAGAAGCAGTGGAATGACTGAGGCAAGTGCTTTCTAAACATAAAAGATCAGAGTTTTCAGCTTTCCTACACACAGCCAGTGCTGTCTGCCGTGAGGATGGTGGGACAGAACTCTCCTTTGCTTTTTGTCACTTTTTGGCCAGCGGAGGCACAGAAGTTCTCCAGACTGTGGTTTGTTTTTTTTTCCCTTTTTTTTGGCACTGTTTGACCCTGCTCTGGTTAAACACCCAAAGGGCCCCAGGAGCTCCCACCTGTGTCCCACCGGGCCTGGCCTGGGCCCGGCCTTTGCCAGCCCTGAGGGACCGACAGCAACTGAGCCGAGCTCCAGCCCCGGGAGAGACTTTCTGAATTTGGCATCTCTGGGGGCACACAGAGGGTTTGCTGTTCAGTGCTGTTCATTTGTTGTGCTGGGGAGTGCTTTGACCGTTAAATAAACAACTTTTTTCCACTTTCCTCCAAGGAAATTTTTTCTGTCCCAAACCAGCTGAGTGGAGGGGTGGTTTGGATTCATTTTCTAGAGGTTTTTTCCCAAATTTGCCCTAAACCAGGACAGGCCCTTTCAGTGTCATGGGAGTGCTACACACACTGACAGAGTGCTGCCTCCGAGGGCCAGAGCACTGACTGAGCCTGAGGGGCAGCTCCAAGCTGGCCTCTCCATTTAACAGTGCTGATTTCCTTAAGGGTTCTCTCTAAAGCATAGAAGGAGAGTGATGGAAGGCGGAGTAACAGGTCTGCAAAATCCAGAGTGGAAAGGTAATGAGAGGGCATCTACAACCAACTTAATAAATGGGAGTGAGGGGTGGAATTTGATGAAATGATCAGGCAGCATGTCTAACACAAATTAAATAAAGTGCTTTTTTACACAGTTAATTTATGGAACTCCTTGACATAAGCTATTGCAAAAGACAAAGAGTTCTAAAAGGATTCAGTAAAGGACTAGACAAAGTCATGAAGACTTAGTACCTAAAGGTATGGCTTCAACGCCCCTAAGCCAGCAATTGCCAAAAACTGCAAAGATTTGTCTGTTGTCCTGATTTTTCAAGTTATCTGATGCACTTTTTAACTTGATGTTTTTCATAGTTTGTAACTCTTTCTTACACATAGGTGTTACAATCAGAAGCATGTTTTTGTTACGACAACGTTGTTTGCACACTTTCTCTTGGTGTGAAAAAAAACTGATGGGCAGTTGTCTTGACCAAAGGGATGGGAGAAGCGTCAACCTTCTTCTCGAATCCCTGGTCTGTGTGGAAATACTATAAATTTGGAGTCTGATGTTTAATAAATAGCTTTTAGCCTTCTCACGAAAAAGTGTGTCCGTGTGTGTCCCACAGTGACATTTATCTGAGACAGGTTCAATGTCTGTTCATTCCTCCTGCTTTTCTCTACACACCTGCCACTAGTCAGGCTTTGGCTGGCCAGGTGATGGCAATTTCCATATTGTCCTTGGCACTGAGCAGGGGACAGTGTGGAATAAGCCACTGCAGCAGTTGGCCCTCCACACACATTTTCTCCTGGGTCACTACTGAGGAGCTTTCTCTGCTTTTCAAAGAGAAGGGCTTTAATCCTGCCTGCCCATGGAGTCACTTTCTCCCAGGCACATGCCCAAAGGCCAGTCCCACCATGGCTTGCAACGTGACTAGCACAGGTTGGAGCTGTCCTGCTGTGGTTTTCGTACCACTGCTCAGATTATCCTTATTAAGTGAAAGGAGATATTTTAAGGTCTTCTTCTCTTCTCATTAAAGCCTCTGTCACAGGAATTACTTGTTGCCACAGGTTTAATCTTCTGCAGAGTCCAGTTTCCACGTGTTTGCATTCATGAGATGAGGGACAGAACACAAGGAGGAAATTGGACCAAATTAACCTGCTCCCATGACAATCCACAATAATAACAAAAGTGGAAAATGGCAGAGAATTAAACTGTTCTTGACAAAAACTGTAATGACCTCCAAGAAAGCCTCTAAAGTAACTGTCCAAGTAATAGTTTCCAAGTGTAATTTCAAGGATATGCTATGCAAAGTCCCCTGCAGTATTTTGAGCTATTGATTAAGAAGCCAAAAAAATTTAAAAATGAATGAGGGGAAGAGGTAATCAATACCATAATTAACAACACAGTAATCTGAAACAGAGTGATTGGGTTAAATAAGTACAGATAGCTTGGATCAGAGAAAACTAGAAAGTAAAGAGAAGACATTAAATCTGATTTGGTTTTAACACTGGGAAGCAAAACACTTTAAAAGAAGTTGTACAACAGGGGTGTCCTGCTCTGTTTCAAACTCAAAGTAGTTGAGTGGAAAAAAAACCCCTCCAAAACAAAAAAACAACAAGCAAAGCAAACTGATTTTAGATAGCATAGCCTTAATTAGTCAATCCCCAAATCGAGGGATAGCATCAATCAAAGTCAGGGCAGAATTGGATCGAAAGGCCATCTGAGATTGGGCCAATCTGCTGAATAAAAAGGATGTCCAAAACAAAAGTATTTCCACTGAGTGAAGACCAGGAATCTGCATCTGCGTTTTTAAAGCTGGCTGAGGCAGCCAGGGCTATGTTTTCCAGGGATTAACAAAGGAGAGAAAAAGAAAAACCTTGTTATTGTCCTCATAACAATGGCTGTGGCACTACCTAAATGCTCCTGCTCAGAATCAATATTTCTGAAAATGGTGTCAGTTGCCGTCATGTCAAAGAAGAAATTCAAGAGTTTGTCTCTGAATCACAAAAAGAGACTGAAATATCATCTTCAGGATAATGCTGTGCTCTGACAGACCCGGCACAGGCCATACCTAGGCACCATGAAAGGACCCTGGTCTTATCAATGCACAGCTGACAGTGAATGGTTCAGGAACAGTAGAAATTAAAGTTACTCCTCCAGATAAAGCCCAGTAGTGACACAGCACTGTCATAATACACCTCCTTAATCTAGTCAAACTCTACAAGAAGAAAGAAAGTAATTTCCACTAAGTATAAACAATAATACATTACCTAAGGGCTTAATACTGCTCTACTGACAAAAACCTCTGAAATGTCATGCAGCTGAAACTCCCAAATTCCAGTTCAGTACAGGGAGCACTTCATTTGTGATTCATCTGTCCAACTTCAAACGCATGCAACATTAATATTTTCATATGAAAATTCATTTAGGTCCCATATGTGAAGAGCTAGGCATTTCTGGAGTCCATTACTGATGGATAAAGCCAAGAAGCACTGCAGATAAGTAATGTGAAAAATGAATACTATTTCTTTAGTCAAATACATCTGAAAACTCTCTTGGCTCTGTAGCCAAGATGGAATTTTCTTCCATTTTGAATAAAACATAAAACTAAGAAAGACCTGGTACCAATAAAAAAAAGAAAAAGGGGAAGAAAAAACAGCAACAAAAATCCCAGCATTGTGTTACTCACAAAGTCACTCTTATCACATACTGTGAACCAAATCCTTCTTCCAGGCAATATTCTCCAATGTAAGAAGTGAGACCAAGGGCATTGGCCAAACTTCAGCTTCTTTCTTTAGCTACATCTCAGTCCCCCACATGGACAATTAATCTCTGCTTTAGGAGTCAGTCTATGGAGCACAGTTGCAGTCAAAGCTATCATTGCCAAATGAAAGCAGCAGGTAAATGACTTTGTGCTATATCTCTGGTTTTATACACTTCCTTTGATAAAAGTTGGCTTTGAGGCAAAAAAACAACTTGGTATGAAAACGCATGAGCCAGCAAAGGTCTGGAAGTCTTTTGGATCTTGGTATTAGCATCCTAAGACGAGCCCTTGGACCAAAATCATGTCAGACCACACCAAAAAAGACAGGAAAGGAGAGGTACAAATCTAGTTAGAACTTAAAAATTGTTTAACTTGTCATGTTCAGTATCTATTTCTACACTCTTCCCTATTTATTGAAGTAGATTTTGGTAAGAGTGCAAGGGAGAGAAGCCCTGCAATTTAAATAGACCTTTCTGACTGTCAATTAGATTGATTACAGTTTTCTGCAAACAATACATTTTTAAATATTTCTTTATGGAGTTTATTTTACTCCCAACATTTTTCCTATTATACAAACCCCATAACGAATGCAATCACACTTCTATTCACTGCCTCTCCAAAGTCTTCCTCCCTCCCTTTTCTCTAGCCTCCTGTTAGCTCTTTCTTTTCTAAATTTAACTCCCTTAGCTTTGTTTGGTAACCTTTTCCTCATGCCCTCATTATCTAAATTCTGCTCCTGCTGTGGTAAAGCTGGTGGGGAGCTGGATCTGGGTTGTTATTTTGGAAATGGGCAGGGGAGGGGGTAATGAATCAGTCCATCAGTAGAAGTTTATTTATGGCTGTTTTTCCTTAATAAATAAATTTAAAAAGTAAACCAAGTTCTCTACCACCTTGTACAAAAAATTGACAGCATAAGCACCGGGATTTATTTAGAATATCGCAAAATATGTCTTATTTCTGTTTTTTTCTGGCAGGGTAGTAAAAAGGCACTGGATAATCCTTTACAGCTGTGAAAGGTAAATATAAGCTGGAATTGTAACTCATTTGTTCACTGCTCAGTGTTAGCACAGGTGACCCTGTGTGATCAGCACAGAGGGACAGAACTCAGGGCTGCTCCACAGGGCAGGGAGCAGAGTCCTGCCCTCAGCAGCTGCTGCTCATCCCCAACTCCCTCTCAGTCCAGGAGGCACATCCAGCAGCAATTCCCACATGCCAGGAGGTGGTATTCAGGAATTTGCCTTCTTGAGGGTGCAGGTAACTGCCCTCTTTCATCCCATCCACCACCAAGGCTCTTCACCCAGCCTTGGACAGACCTAAAAGCTGCCTTTGGAGTCTCTCCATGAACTGATACCCAGCCACCCACAGACAGGCACAGATATGGAAACAGACTGTTCAGAGAAAAAATAAAAACAACAACCAAAGACTTGCAGCATGAAAAGACAGAGAAGCAAGGACAAGGCAGGACTAACTTGGCATCAGTCACCTCCCAAAGAGGACAACTGAGTAAACCCACATCACTGAACAAAGAACACATTGCTCTAATTATTACAGTGTGTCTTGCCCTTCATTTGCAGTAGTTTTGCCCAAACCTCAATGCATAAATTGCAGCTGTCTTTGCAGTTTCCAATTGGCTCATCACACACAAAACACCTACAGCCCTTTGGAGATGGAGAGAAGCTCCAGGCAGAGCATGGTTCATCCATGCTGACTATCTGGGATGCTGGAGAAAGCTGTAGAGAAAACTGCAGCCTTTCCCAACATGATGTTCCACGTATCCTGCCCAAAATACCCTTCTACAAACTCCTTGACTGCCCCAATAAATCTAACTTTGGGTTGGTACACTTTAAAGGTACACTTTAATACAGCAGTTGAAACAGTTGAGGCACATGAAAACCACACAGCTAATGCACAGTGAGGTTACTAAATGAATAAATTTGGATGCAAATAGGAAAATAAAAGCTATATTTCACCTACAGAGAGAGCCTGCAAACCCCTGTTCCCACAAAGCACATATTGATTTTGAAAATATAGTGAGCTTGTGTTGGGACACAGAGGGGAGATATTTTTAAAATGCCAAAGTCACTGGCACCACACCAGGCATTGGTTTAATTTTATTCTCATGCTTGCACAGAGCCAAAATGAGTCATCTTCCCCATGAAATAGGAATCTGTACACAACGCTGGCTGTTAATTACCTTTCCTGTCTCCATTAAAGAGGGAAGTGACAGCTTCAACCTCTCCCTGGGCGAGCATTGTGTTCTCTCGCTGTCTCCACCGCTCGCCAACAAATCTGCTGCTACAACTCAAGTGGCACTTGAGATATTCAGTCTAGCATTTCAAAAACAGTATAATAACTGATAATTTGACAACAAGAAGCCATCCTCAGGAAACCCAAGCCACTTAAAGCCCCAGGAGAAACAAGGAGAGGTATTTCTTCACCAGGCCTGCCCACAGAGCAGCTTGTTTTGGCCCTGGCCAGCATCAAGCACTCCAAAACTGGGAGCAGACATCTCTAAAATATTGCTGGTTTAGCACAGCAGCTCCATGAAGTGAGGGGGTCCATCTCTCATTTATTTGCGAGGCTACACTCTTGTGAGCACAAAGTTTGGAGAGTAGCAGGACTCAAAGGAGCTGTGCCTGGCTCAGATGGATTGCGCTGAGCATCCCCAGCCCACACTCCAGCTCTCGAGTCACCTCTGCAGCTGCATTGTCACCCCAGGGACCAGACAGGAGTGACAAAAAGTGTGTCCCAGCTCTGGTGGTGCACCAAAATATCACAAGATCCTTAGATACCTTTTTGCCGTTGCACAGGGCACTAAGTGGAAGGAAGGCAAAGTGTTACAGCAGTTGATGCCAATTAACTGTCAAAAAACCTTAGTCAGCCATACTCCAAAAATTACAGAGGCAAGACACGACAAGAAAAAACTTTGTTCAACTTGTTCCCTGGGCTTTCACTTATATGGGAGACTCTCTGATTGAAGGGCAGAAACAAAACTTTTCAATGTAAAAGCCTGCTCTTTTTAAAGACCCTTTTGAAGAGTTTTATTCGTGAAGAAAAATAGCATAAGATTTAGAATATAATCATAAGAAAAAAAATGAGGGGAAAAAATAAAAAGGCAACACTGAAATTGCTACACATTTAAGGTTGTAACAAAAATTCACTCCTATTCAAAGGTGAATCAAGACCCATACAAGGCTTCTCTCAGCGAGCCCTTGGGATTCAAACAGATTAATGTACTTGTGCTGAGCTTCCCAGAAAGACAAATCTCACCTTTGTGTGCATTGCAGCAGTTAAAGAAACAAAAATTTTCCAGAAATGAAAACACTGAAAACCTTCAAATGCTGCAGGGGAAAAAATAGTCATACTCCCATTTCTGTTTATAAACTCAGTGTTTTACCCAGAAATAAAACAAGCTCCAAACAAAAGCTCAAAGCAACTTACTAACCCTCCAGAAGTCTCACTGGACACCTCTAAATTAGATAACACCACTGATGAGTCTTTAATCCTTTGTGTCACTACAGGAGAAGATTGATGTGTTCACAGGAAGGTGTTGGATCATTTGCCTGGACCGTGGCACAGGTCATTCTCCTAGCTCAGCCTGAAGGCCACTATAATTTATTTCTTTTCTTACACCAGTTACTTCTGATTTATTTACTTATTCAGTTGAAGAAGTAAATACAAACACCAGGGTTGATATCTTTATAGCATCCTTCCCCTGAAGAACCAGCTTCTCACTATATCAGGATCCCCACTACTATGATAAACCCTTTTTGTGGTGAATTTATTACTTTGTCACAGCGTGTTCTGTAGTGAGTAGAACAGCTCCAAGTGAAACCAGTTCATTAGTCATCTACTCTGTGGCTTATAGGGGAAAGCTCTGGAATTACTAAAAATAAATACACACAAGGAATAGAGTTATTTCTCAGAGGCAGAGAAATTCCTGTTACCACATGTCTTATCTGAGAAGACAAAGAATACAGGGGAACAATAAAGGAAATTCTTGATCATTAGAGTAATTTCATGAAGGTTTCTAAAAAACCAAAGCACAAGACTGAATTTCAGCCTTGCAAGGTTAGCCATATAAAATTCATCTACATGAAACACACTGCCTGGTTTACTGCTGCCATACTTATTTTTATTTTTTTTTTCACAAAATAGTTTAAAGCTAGTTATTCATTTTATTGAACTTTTCATGGGGCTGTTCATCACATTTTTACCATCGTGGCAAGTGACTAATGACCTTGAAAAAAGTAAAAAGTAGCCATATGAGCATTAGCAGAATAATATATACTCCAGATAAAGGAGGGAATGTTCAGATTTTGCTCAGTGAGGTATACAGCCTGTTCGACAAAGAATGATTTATAGGGAAAGCAACAGGAAATCTCATGATGGTTTTGAGATACAGAGCAGGCACAAGCAAAGCTGTGACTCAGTACAAGCAGAATCCCAGCCAGCCACCATGGAAATACAGGTAATTAATATGTGCTCACCTAACCTGGACCCCTCTTATTTAATTCCTTGAACTCAGGGCCATCATGAATAACAGACTCTGCTGTGTCTTCTTCCCACAGACTGGGAAGAAATGGGAACAGAGTCACAGCTACACAGGATCAAACTAGAATCTGCTATTTCCCTTCCAGAGGGAGGAGGAATTATTCCACAGGGTGTAGCTGAAGGTGCAAAATTCAGCACTAAAGGCTCCCAGTGCTGTGGCCTGTGCATGGACACTGGCACAGAACTCTCATTATTTAGCAATTTTTCCCCCTGGAAAAAAAAAATCCCTGTGTGTGAAGGAGTCATCTCCCAATCTCTTTAAAAGATTCCATGCTTCTAATGCTAATTGTTTAATTCCAGGTATTCTTGTTCACAAAAAGAACAATGTTCCCTTTCTGAAATCTTTAGAGTGTGCAAAGAGGGTTCTAGTAAAGGGTTCCTACAAACACATGAGAACTGTGTGCAGAAAAAGGGGAAAAAAAAAAAAGGAAGAAAAAAAAGTAACCACAAAAAACCCACATAAAGCAATGGCAGAATGGCCCCGTTTTCATTCTGTCAAGCCTCATCTGAGCCACGCTTTAAAGCAATTTAAGTGTTGCCCAATTTGATTCCCTGTGCAGCCCCAGCAGATGACAACATGAAAACCTGAGACACCACATGCAGCTGAAAGTGCCCGAGCACTGCCCAGACAAACCCTGGTCAGGAGAACCCAATAGCTGGATTGAGGGAGAGGGAAAAAATACAGAAATAGAATTTTTAAGGATGTCTCTTTTAATCTTGTTTCTATTCACTTCAATATAGGAGCAAGAACAACTTTCTCTTTTAATTTTACAAGACTTCATAGGCAGATTAAAGTTTCTCTGTGGTTATTTCCTTTGCATTTGATCTGGCTTATTTCTTTTAATATCAATGGAGTTAAAAGAGGATGCATGTCATCTATTTTATTGGGTTTAGTTTCTCCCAGTGCAACTTTTTACAAGAGCAATCAGCTCAAAGATAAAAGGCAACACTACAGTTGTGACCTGGGAGAATTTCACATTTACTTAGCAATCCTAGAGGTTATTTCAGTTGCAGACTTCAGCTTCAGCAAAACCCTTGTTTTTTGTTGCAATCACAAAAAATGCCATGTGCAAGAGGAGACTTTCCAGGTAAAAGGGTTTTGATGGGCACACGTGTAACCACTGCACCCTGAAACGCCTTTGGAAATACAGGACACCGTGCCGAGAGGTTGGGCACATATAGATTACTGAGCTGGAAAATTATTTTGGACCCAAAGTCTCTGCACTTCAATTTTATGGGTAATTAAACCTAATGTGTTGTCATTCAGAAAGCAATTAAGTCCAATATCTAGAATGCAGTGTCCCCTTCCAGTGAGTGATGGGGAGGAAGTGACAGGATTCACTGTGCTGATGGATCATTTCTGGGAACCCCCCTCATGACCTTCGGTCCTCCCCTGGAAGGGAAACTGAGCAAAACAGGGAGGTGGAGCAAGGGGATGGCCCTGGGGTAAACCTTGCACTCATTATCAACTGCACATCCAGGGAAGTGCATGGCTGACTCAGGGAGAGCCTGGAAAGGAGATTTCCCAAGCAATTAGACAGCTTTATCTGGATATCAGTCTACTAAAGAGACAGAAATAGACAGAGATAAGAGAGATCAAGGATGCAGCAACGATTTCCATTCTTTGGGAATTTCACATCAGACAAGCTGGGCACACCAGAGGCCTTTTCACTTTTTCTGTTGGCAGAAGACACCAATTCAATCAGGCTGAAGGCACCAAAACCATCAATAGGGGTAACTCAGTCACTGCAAAATCACCTTGGCTGAGAGCCATGCCCAGCAATCTGCTCTGGATTCTCACACACCACCAACTGCCCAGCCCTGGGCAGCAGCACAGGGCTCCTGGTGTGACTGGGGGCAGATCCCAGGCCATGCCCACAGCCCCAGAGGGGTGTGAACCCAATCAGGCCATAACAGGATGCCCCTGGACCCTCCAGACACCCTGCACAGCCCAATTGCACCAGTGCTGCAGGAGCTGTGGTGTCCTTTCCAAGCAGAGGCATTGCCTTGGGCTCCCTGAGCCCCAAAAATTGCACATGACCTGCAGTCCTTGGCCATACAAAAGCTCAGCTGTCCCCAAGCTCAGTGAAAGCCCTGAGATCTTCAGAAAAAAAAAAGAAGCAGGCTTATGCCAGAGTACCCGTGAATATCACAACATTTGCTTTAAATTCTATGTTTAAGTATCATTAGGTTTAATAACAATGGTGCACTGAGACATAATTGTGATCAAAAGGTTCATTCAAGGTTAGAAAGAAAGTTGGTTGCAAAGTCACAAAACCAATCTAATCTCCTGCTGTGCAGACCTGTACTTTGGGAGGAAGATAATTGTTACTAAAGCTCACCAGTGGGCAGTTGCCATAAAGAAAAACTTAATAATTTAGAGTGTGTATAATGCCTATTTTTCTCAGTGTAACCATGGAATGGGGAATGAGATTGGTAGGGAAAAACTAAAATCTAGCAAACAATACCTTCACAAATATTGCATGAAGCCACATCTCAGTGATGCTGTTACAGTCATGCTGACCCAGACAAAACATTGGTCTTTTTGTCAGGAAAAGCTAACACCACAGTGGGATTTCTTAAAACACTTTTCCTCTGTTATTTTTTACACTATTATTTGAATGCTTTCTGCTTCTTTCATGACTGGGCAGCTCAGTGATAAGCCAGAGTATTACAAATGTTTTCTCCATCTTTGAGAGCTGTGTGTAATATCATTAGATTTACACGGTTTGCTTTGGCAGTGACATGTTCAGTGGACAGGCTGGTCCCCCTCCACAGAGACAGGGTCAGCCCTGAGTAAACAAGATAGAAGAGCAGCATTAGCAGAAACCTATTATCTCTGTTCAATTTTCCCAAAGAGTAACCAAGGCCTCTTCTGCAACAGAGAATAAATGAAAATATTTATTGTCTGATAAAAATTAGTAAGCTGCTCTAACACATGCCTGTTCTGGCATGTTTTCTCATTGATTACAGCACAAGATAGCTTCAGGTGATGAGGAGAGAAGAACTCGTGACAGCCTCAGCAACTCCTTGGCTTGAAGAACAAGAGGGCAAAGCTACAAACCCTGGCACTTCTACTAAAAGGGTCAATATTTCATGTACAACTCACATTTCCACAAACAAAATGGAAAATAAACCCTGTTTCCTCTGCCTGCCTACAAGCTCACCTTTCCCTTTTGAGCTGGCAATGGCACTCTGTCCCTTCCCCAGCTGTTTTGGGCCAATTGTTTCTGAAACAGAAAGGCAGCACATTCAAAGCAGCATCACCCCATCCTGGGCACTTCTGGAAGGTGAACCTTCCTGAAATGCTGGGCTCAGTCTGTTGTAATGCCTGGCTAATTTCATACCCTGGCCCATCCATGAGGATACGGACAACATATGAGGCCTGTTAATGGCTCATATTTCTGCATCAGCTCCTCCTGAGCTGCTCCACAGGCTGGCAGTGGTGTGTGACACATCAGGAATTTCCCAATTTGTTGACTGTCACAGGTTTGCTTTCACCTCCCTGGAAAATCAGTCCCAGGAGTCGAAAGCCAGATTTTCACTCTCTACTTCAATGCCTCTGTTCAGCATGTGCAGGTTAATGACGGTGTGTAATAATCAATAAACAGCTCCCAGCTTTCAGCTGATGGTGCATTCCTGCCAGGTCGGAGCAGGAAGGTGAGCTGTGCAATTGCTGCTCGCTGGGGAAGGCTCTCTGGGGGCACACACAGCCCCTCACAGCTCCCCTGCTTGTCCTGCTGATGTCGTTACCACTCTCCTCAGTCTTTGCTGTCAGCACATTGCTGTGCTCTGGAATTACGAGGCTGACAGTGATGGTTTTAATGACATGCAAACAGGCAGCGTCTTGGCGGTTTCCAATACGGGCGTGCCAGCATAAAAGCTGCAATCTAAGTGAGGGAGGCAGAGCCCAGAAAGCTTTGTGCTTACAGAACCCAGTGTCCACGTGAATTTGATTCAGGACCAAGTTGGAACCTGTGGCAGGAGAGCCCTGCTCTGCCCAGCACAGGTCTCAGGATTCAGAGGTTGCTTTCTGCCAACCTCATTTGACCTACTAACACCAAAGGTTAAGAATGAAGGATAAATGCTTTTAGGTAAAAGAAGGAATCACACATCAAAATAAAGCATCCTCCCAGCTCCAGAAGATAGCAAAGGAAATTACTTAAGATTTCATTATGCTTTTCTTGGCCGTTTCATATCTGAACCTGATAGCAAGTGACATCTATCCACACTGTCAGACTTCCTTCCATCACACAGAAGGACAGAAGAAATCACTCACTGACACCTTGAGATTGTAAGGACAGAAAGCAAAGAGACATCAAGGAGTTTAGCATTGAATGAGCCAAGTACCTAAATCCATTTAACTTATAACTTTCAAACAACTTCCACTTGACTCGAGCAAGGAGGCAGGGACACATTGGGTACCAAAACAAAAAACAAAAAAACTTTCAGGCTTTATGTCCCCTAGATAGATCATCACTCAGTACCTACATAATCCATCTCATCTAGTTTATTTTCACCAGCTGTGCTCTAGAGGTGGCACCCAACAGAGAAACCATCTGAAATGAGCTCCCTACAAGGACAGAGGGGCAGAGCTTGAGCCTCCTTTGCATGACTCAGATCCACCCAGAAGCAATGCAGTCACACACTCCAAGGGGTGGGTTCAAGCTCTGGGAGAGGCAGGATCCTGCAATCCCTCTTCACAAAGGCACTCAGCAATAGCCTCCTCCAGGGGGGAAAGCAGCTCCCAGCTCCCTGCAGGGCTGGTCAGGGGAGCAGCAGAGCCCAAATCCAGCCCTGCGGGTTTGTGCAGTGCCCACACACTGATGGTCAATTGTCCAAGAGCTGCTTTGTGCTGAGGAGTTCTCAGGGGCTCTCTGCCTCTGGCAGGACCCCTGCTGTGGCTGACACTGGCTGTGATGGCACCAGCTGGGTGACAAACCCGACTGCAGCTGTCACATCTGCTTTGAGGACCTGCCCCTTGGAGCCTGGTCTGAGACATTTGCTTTTGGAAACTGCAGAACTTTGTACCTCAGTGGGGGGAAAGAGCCCAAGGACAAGGAGATAAGCAGCTGCAGCAGTGGAGTTTGGTTTTATTTTACACCCTCACCCATTGAAAATGGGTCCAGGCACCACAAAGACTGACCAGCCATCTCAGTAAGAGCCTGGTGGAGCAGTAGGGTCTGCAAACCACTCCAGATGAAACAAAATCACGAGTCTGTGCCTGAGGATGCAGCCCCGAGACAGCCAGAGGAAACCCCAGTCCAAATCTGCTGCTTGTTTGCTTTGGACTCCAGAAGTTTTTACTCCTACTGAAAACACTTGGTCTTACTTGAACAACAACATCATGCTTGAAATCACCCCTCTAAATTAAATAGTCAATATTCAGTACGTCACTGGGTTGAGAGTTTTTCCTTTTTTCTCCCCTTTTTTAAAATGAAAACAAATTTTTAAAAAAAAAGTCCAACAAAACCAAACCAACCCCACACCACTCTGAAATCCCTGTACAAGTTTACAGCTTCTGCCAAGCTTTGTAGAGCAGATGATGTGATGCAACTAGAGAAGGTGAGGGAACACAGAGGATTCCCATACTATTTATTCTCACACAATAAAGAACAATCACAGTAACTCAGTAGCTTAGATAAAATGAATTTCACACCTCAGGTCAGCATGGAGTGAATGGCTGCTCCCAGGTCTCACATCAGTGCAATGAACCTGGGATGAAGAGGCATTGCTGAGAAACACTGAGACAAGGAGAATTTTTGTTGCAGCTTCTGCTAAAAAAAAAACCAGAAATAGCCTGCAAATGCTACAGAATAAGGCCAACACTTCCTACATTTATTTTACCCTCAGAAAAAACAAAAATACAAAAAGCAAACAAAACAACAACTCAACTGAGATACAGCTCAACATTTCCTCTCTTACTAAGCTTCTTCTCCAAACTAGATTCAGCAAATGACATTAATCCCATCCCAGAGCAGATAACTGCACTACAAACCATTACCCTGGAGGTGAGAAAATCCACAGTCCATTCCAGTGGGCTGTTAGGTGCCCTGTGCTGAACAATCCCACAGCCATTAAAGTGTCATGTTATGGAACACACAATATTCCCCTACAAGAGTTATGCCATGTCATGTTTCTTTAAAATACCACAGAAAGACAGCAAAAAAAAGAAAAAAAAAAGGCATACTCCATCCTTGGAGGGGAATACAGTCAGACTGGCTCCAGGGAGAAGCAGAGCAAGCAGCAAGCCACATTCCTGATCACTCACTCTTGGTTTAACTTCTCTCTGTTGTTGGTGGATGTGGCTCTCCAGCCCATCCAGCCACCACCACCAGCTGCTTTTAGACAAAGTGAAGAATTTAGGGGAAATGTTAAATTTGTTTTTAAAAAAGAAGATGCATAGCAAGAGCTGACCTGCTCCCAGCTCCCTCAGCAGACACAGGGACCAGCTCTTGCTCTCTACCTGCCTGGTGACTTCATTGACTCAAACCAGGATCCTTTCACCCTGTGGAAAATCCCAAGCTTTTGTTGCAGCCAGAATGGTCTTCTTTGGAGCCCCAGCACATAGGATTACTCAATTTTAGTGTTCATGACTCCAGACTCAGCTCAGGAGATCCACACAAGGTCTGTGTGCAGAGGGATGTGTTGATTAGAATGGACAGATGCAAGCCCTGACCTATTAATGAGGTTAAAGTGATCAAAACAGTTCTGCAACCCACACTCCATGGAAAGACAACTCTCCAAAGGGCTTGTTGCATCCTGTGTTTCCTCCATCAGCAGAAATCCCTCCTAGCAAAGTTTCCATATGGGAAAGACTTCTGAAAGATAGAAATGGGTCATCTTCTCTCCCAAACACATCTTTCCTGCCCTGGGGAACCCACTTAAAAGCATTAGGTGACAAATGTTTTGTTGCCAAGCACTGCAGAGGCCCCATGGAACTTGTCTTCTGACACCTCTGCTGGTAAACGAGCGAGTGGCACAACAACATGACAAGGGATTTAAAAAATTAAATCTCCCCAGACACTCCCTGGGGGTGCTTTTGCTACAACATGCAGACTAGCAGCACTGCTGCTCGTGAGATGCCACGTTCCTACATTTCCTTGTTTTACAAGAAATAGATTTCTCCTCTTAGTGAAACTTTAATGTGACAAAAGGAAGGGGCACTGCAGTGCTGGGATGCTTTTTTTTGGACACCACCTTGCACAAGGCTGCCTGTGGTAGGGCATCCTTGCTCCTGGACTGGCCTTTGCATGACCAATCATTCAGATCAGAAATAAAATCCCTTTCAGAAGGAGCAGACAGAGTGTGAAGGTTTTAGCTGTGAACCTTTCAAGCTAGAAAGTGCTAGGAGGAGAAACAGAGGGGGTGGACAAGACACACCATTGGAGCAGAATGGGACAGGCCACGTTTCAAACACCTGGTCTCTTCCCTCCCAGGGGTTTGAGACGTGGCAAGACTGCTCAAGGCATGTAGGAGCCCTTCAGTGACAGCCCCAGCTCGTCTCAGCCTCCACCAGCCAAAGCTGCATTATCAATAGCTGTCTCCTCACTTCCAGTACCTGCTGCTGTAAATCATAGCCCAGAGCAATGCTTAAGAGAAAGCATCTAAATCACAAAATAAAACAGGTCAGAGCTGCAATTATGATCAGTGAAGCAGGCATCAGTATGTTGTGCATAATTAAAATGACTGTAGGACTTCTCTATAAATATCAGCCAGAAAAGTGTCTCTTTGTGTGTGGGCATAAAAATGAGATGCAGGAAACAGCCTGCTCTGATGTGACAACACGACCTTGGAACAACTTTGTTGCCTCCACACCAGAGTAATTATACTGTTGAAACGTCTGATTGTGTCCCTCTTGCCATCAGCAGCTACCAAGCCTTTGCAGCAATAAACGTGGAGTGAGTAACAGTTCAATAAAGATCCACAGATAGACTCGTTCTGCAGGGGCTGCTGCTCCTTGAAGTTCTGTAAAGCTGCAGTTCCAAGAGCAGAGGCTCTCATTTTCTCCTTTAAAAGTCTGAACTCGGCTTGGAGATGAAATCTACTCAAGATGATAAATGGATACCATGCAAAGCTTGTCTTACACACGTCTTTAAATATTTTACTTACTGCTCATCAATCTTCCCCATCTATGCAGCATTCTTAACTACTTTGCAGCGAGAAATCCGATCCCTCCGGGGATTTTGGGAAGCAAAATACATTCCCAATCTTCTCGATGCTCCGATGACAGGAAATATGGAAATTTTAAATGGAGAGTGGTGCTAAAGCAGAGAGTTACTCCAGACAACTTTGTTATTGCCAGACTGAGCCGTGGGGCAAGGGCTGGCCCTGGCTGGACCAGGGGTCAAGGACAAATCCACACGGTGCATTTTGGACCTTGTGAGTCCCAACACTCACAGTTTCACTGGCAACAACTCAGAACCACAAATCAAGTCTGCAACACTGCACAGGGCAGGCTCCACAACCGAGCAGGTGAATAACATCACTGCTAATGAGCAGCACTAAAGGACCCTTTCCATTAGCACAGGGAAAAAACAGAAGTTTGGCAAGTGACAACACACGAGGTATGTTTTTATTCAGAGCTATTTCAAAACACAAATACTTCAATCAATAATCACTTGCCTCCCATTCAATACCCCAGTAATCCCCTTTTGTCCAGCATAATGCCTAGACACAATTTTATTGACCCAGCAGTATTCTCCTAGGACGCACCATTCTTTGACTGCTAATGACAGGGTGGGTACAATTCTCCCTGTGGCCAAGTATTTATCAGGCAGAAGGCAAATATGGGATTCATTGATGCATAAAACATTGCAGATAAATAATAAAGAAAGACCTATACATCATACTTGTCGATGTGCTGAGAAGATTTGCTGAATGCACAGTGGCTGGGGAGAAAGAAAAAAAAAAATCAAGTGTTCATCTGTGAGAACAGATATTGGGGCAAAAGCTCACTCAGGGGCTAAAGGGATTCTTCCACCAAGACCAGACTATTAGCACTGGAAAATACACAGCCTAATCCTGTGTCTAAAAATGCAACATCACCACATGCTCCAAAAGAAATGCTCTAAACCACCTCACAACCCAAGGAATGGTTATAAAATGTATATTGAGTTGGGGGAAAAATAGGATTTAACAAATCAAAGGATTTTTTTGTGATTTTTTCAGAAGTTGAATGAGTAAAAGACTACTCGATAAATCAATTCATATAAATTATTTTCCCAATGAAATATTAGTATGCTGAACAGCAATCAAAAGTCACAAATTCAACAAAATAAAAGACTGCAATGGAATTAACTGGAACACCATGAAAGACAGAGGAAAAGAGCAAGGAGGAAACAGTTGTCATTCTCAAATCATTCATATATAGATCTTCTTTATAAAGAATAATGGTGCATTCAAAATGGTCATTTCCTTAAAATAACCTATATAAAATACTAAAGGAGAGGCACATAATACATGGCACTGCTGCAGCTCTGTCAGGTCACCATTTTCTTTTAAGGTGTTATACTGCTTGAGCTTCTGCTGGGAATTCTCCCTAATAAATTTGCTTTATATGTCACTTTTCAGGACTGACATTTGAAGGATGCTATGAATAGATTTGGAGATCTCCTGCAATAACTGAGTGGAGCAGGTAACCCTCAGCAGGCAGGAGCCCAGCAGCTCCCTGGGAGATCTCCACTCACAGGTCAGTGGGTTTGCTGCAGGACAGGAGTCAGGGAGTCTCATGAGCCATTGGGATGTGAATCAACTCCAGGTTCAGATCCTCCTGCTCTGGGAGCACTCATGGAGCAGGCAGCCAGTTCTGGCACAATCTGTGTGCAGCATCTCAATCCCACTCATGGGACAGACACAACAGCAGAGGGGAAAAAACCACCTTGCAAAGCACCAGACCAGAGCCCCTGTAACGCAGTGCTGTGCTAAATAAAGTGGAAGAAATACTCTGAAATCCCAGCCTTGGCACAGCTCACAGAGCAGCCTGGTCCAGCCTGGCAGCACTTTCTGCCTTTTACCAGGTCACCCATCTCCTGTTGCTCAAACTCAGAGAAAACTGACATTTGTCTGTTAATACATGCCTCTGTCAGAGCCTGTTAAGTGCCCATCTGTCCTTCTCTGTATCCCTCACCCTTGCAGGAGACAAACTCCATTCAAGGCAAGTAACATAAAGCTCATTTCCTTTGAACTTATTTACAAGTTTTACCATTAAACTTGCCCACATTATGCAAGCAGCTTGCAATCTTCCCTAATTCTCTGACTTTAATTATATAATTGAACAACCTAAAAACTCATTTTTTCCAGGAAACATTAAACATTACCATCTTAATGAAATTCTTAATGAAACCGTCCTCCCTGCATGCAAATGACTGGCACTGGATTTGCTTATCACTCTGATAGACAAAAGGACAAATGCCCTTCCTTTTGTCAATCATCAAGAGTGACAGCCCTTGCTGAGGACACTCCTCCTCGATGGATGGATAAGGCTGACACAATCAGAGAGGACTAAGGCATCACAGGGAAGGGCAAGGAAGCAGCCAGGAAAGGTCATAAGTGGGAATAAACCAACAACAGACATGCAGTCAAGGCAAACTTCTTCCTCAAGCTCAGCTGAGTTCTGAGGGGCTCTGCATCAGCTGAGTTGTAACACACAGGGTGGGAAGAGCTGGAGAGGTGAGTCAGGGGTCTCAGCAGGGTCCTGTTGCAGCCATGTACTGTCCATAAGGAAAAACTGTGGGGCATTTTAGTCACTTGACTGCTATAATCTGTTTCAAGAGGCTTAGCTCAGCCTTCCCCACCTCAAACACCCTCCTTGTGTTGCCTTTGTCTCAGGGAGACTCTTGGCTCCAGCTCCACTGCTACAGGCATGGTACACTCCCCAAAAAACAAGAAAGCACCTGGGAAGGAGCCCTGCCAGTGGCATGGCTGTGCTGGGAGCACTTGTCCCTCCCCGTGCAGCTGGATGAGTCCATCACACCAGGGCACAGAGGGATGCTGCTGTATCAAACAGAAGCTGTCCTGCAGGGAGCCAAGATATCTGCAGGGCTGAAACCTCCAGGAAAAGCTGCAAGAGAGCAGGGGAAAATAGAAACCAGCACTAAACTCCCATTTTCTCTCTCACCTCACCCACCAAGCTGCCAGTCCTCTGTACTGAGCCAGCTGCAGAGGAGAGGAGCATCCATCCCCTGCCAAAGGTGTGTTGGTACCTTTTTGGACCCGGGACCTCTTTTAGTGCCTGGCTGCTGCTGCTCTCCACAGAAAACTTTTGAGGCACTGGCTCAGCCATCACTCCAAACAATTTGATTTACAGGCTACAGCACTGTTTTCCCAGAGCAGACCCATCCTGCTCCCTTCCAGCCTTTTCTTGCAGGGTATTTTTACTCAGCCAAGTTCTTCTGCAGTACTCTACTTGTGAAGGCTCTATCCTATTCTTCTCTATTTTGTCACGAATATTTCGGGTGCATCCTCTCCTTCACTGTCACTTTGTGACCTCCAGTTCTTGTTTTTGATACCAGTTCAAAGACACCACAAATGTCTTTCATTTTTATTCCCATCAAGAACATGTGTAGTTCAAAGACATGACCTTGGTGTCTGCTTCTGCAAACAACACTGGCCTCAGTGCTACACCAAAATCCATGTCACTGAATCAGCTTGCTCGAGCCTCTTCTAAATCTAATTCTTTCCAAATCTAATTCCCACAGATAAAGAGCAGAATAGTTTTATTCAATAAGCATTAATTAGTTCTTTTTTTCTCCACTCTCCTGTTTCACTGTGCTTACAGTGTCCTACCCCTTTGGCCCACAGGTACACCTCACCCTGCTGCAGCTCCCAGATTGTCCTGATGATTTATTGACAATCAAACTCAAGCCCCAGGTGCCTTTCCCGATTTGCACTCAGATCTGCAATTATGTAGTAGGTGATGACAGCAAACTTTAAAATAAACAGAGATAGGTGTGATCAGTAATTTAGAGGGAAAGAAGGAAAAAGCAGAGAGGTGTCAGTGTCCTGACACTACCCGAACCAGAGGGAATATTGCAAAAGTTAAAGATCCAGCAGAGCTTTGGATATGAGGATCTGAACCTGACCCCTGTGTGGCCTCCACTAAGGGCATTCTGCTCCTCAGATTCCTGCTGCTGTCAGCTGAATGTCTGGCAGTTTTAAAGACATTAGGGCAAAATGGTCTTTTCCATTTCAAGTCTAAAATACATAAATATTTTTGAGTCAGCGACAAATATCTGACAAGTTAATTGCTTGGTATCATTAGGAGATTAAAGAATTAATTTTTACTAATTTTACTTAGGCCATGCACTTAATCCAGGTGAATTTCTTATGCTGGTTTGAAGAAAATGGTTAGGGAGCCTTGATTTGACAAGCTCCCACCATCTTAATTTCTCAGCTAAAAAAATCTGCCAGGTTCTCCCCCCAGTTGCAAATAAGTTCTATTTTCTAGCTCTTTCTCTCTCCTTAAAGTACTATAGCCCTGCCAGCACCAGAATATTATCTGTGTCCAGAGTAGAAATGCTTTTTAAATCTCTGGTAGGCAAAGAGGTTCTTGATCTCACACCAGCTCATGATCCTAAACAACAGCAGGAATAACCTAAATCACAATTAACAATCTTGGTTCTGGAACAGTCCAGCTGAAACCAAATGATAAATTTGCCCAGTAGAGCACGAAAACATCCACAAAGCACAGGGGATCAAAACATGGCCACTGAGGCCCAAATCAACTCATTAAAAAAAATAAATGGGAGCAATTCCATCGGCCTCAGTGGAAATTCAGTCCTGTGTACAGCTTATAAAGCACTTTCACCAAGGGCCTTTCATTCAAGGCTCTTTACAGCAGAGGTGCATCATTATTTGCTGTAACCCCAGAACCTACCCCTGGTCTGGTTTGTTTTTTCACTCTATGATTCATTCCCATCTCCCAGAGTATTCCCTAGCTGTGCATTTTTGTCCCTGGCATTGTTCTCTGTCCTTAGCATCCTGAGTGCTGTATTCCTCAGCAATTATTTATACAAAGGGCTCATCCAGCCCCAGATCTGTGCTCCCAGCCTTATGTCAGTGCAGCTCCAGCTGTTTGTGTCCCAGGAATTCGATCACCTTCCTGCTCCCAGGCTGCAGCTCAATGCTCCTGACAGCTCCTCCTCTCTGCAGGAGCAGAGCTCCATCTTCCCACATGGAAGAATGGAGGAATTCCATTTAGTCTCCACAAAAGCCATTTGCACATGGAAGCATGAATTCTAAAAAAGGGTCCCCAAAAATCTACTTTTTCAGGCTATCAAACCTAGGATAACATTGAAATCCTACTTTGATATAAAATTTGGCTCTTTATTCATCCCAATAAAAAGCCCTCTTATTTTTTTATTTCCTATGTCATGGTAGCATTTGTGATGACAAAAAGCAACTCCAAGTGCTCAAATCTTGGTATGCTTGGATATACAAGCCCAAAACAAAAACTCTATCCCATTTGCTACCCAGACTTCTGTCTGACTTGGTTTTCTCTGTCACCTTATCTCTTTCCTTTCCTCTATCACCTTTCCTCTCTATTCTTCTCTATTTGTAAAAGAAGAAATAATTTTTACCTTTCCAAGTGGGAAATCTGCAGTGACAGGGTGGGGAAGGAACCCTTCAGCCCCGGGAAGGGGAGGACAGCCAAGTGCCTTGGAGATGCACCAGAAGTGCTGACTCTGCTCCTGAAAAGCAGGAGCAGCCTCCTGGTCACACTCCATGGCTCAGACCAGGAGGGATGCCCTTTCCAAAGGAGGAATATTGATTGCAAGGAACCATCCCACCACCACCCCCTGGCAAGAGGTCACTGCAAAACTTCCCCTCCTCTCACTCACATCCATCTTGTTGACTCTGTGGAGATTCTGCAGATTGCAGCAGAGCAACTGAATTATTCCAGCTAATGAGAGCGTAATGTTTCATCGCCAACTTCCACAGTCACTTAAATCTATCCTTATCTAATTAATTTTGCAGAACAAAAAAGTGACTAGGCAAATAAACTCCACAATGTGACAGCTGTAGTGTTAGGAGTTACTGTTCAGACCAAGAGGGTGTAAGGGGGCCAAAGAGAAAAAGATGAAGAAATTACTCAATAACTGACTTTAAACCAGTGCAAAAAGCCCCACAAGTGACCCACTTTAGCTCTGTAAACATGCCACCACTGCCATGCTGCTTCTGAAAGGCACAGAGACTTATGAGTGGCAAATAAAATAGAGACGAGCTACACAGAGCTAAGGCAGCCACAGCCCATCTCAGAAAAGCAAAATTAAACAACATTAGCAATGACCCATTTCCTCACTCAGCAGGGGCCAGCCGAGCTAATCTGGCACTGGAGGAAACACGCTGAGGGCTTTCCCACACAGAGATTGCTCTCTGCCAACATTTCCACTAATCCACCTTGCCCCAAAATGGTTGACCATTTCTGTTTAAAGAAATAAGTGGGGATTAAGAGGAGGAAACCTGAAATCCAACTGTATTGAAATTAAACGGGCAGGGAAGGCAAACTGCTGAGAAAGAGGGATTTACTCTGGAGAGAGGTACAGAGCTGCTGTGGGATGGGGGGGTGTACAGAGGGTGTAGCTGTCACACCCCACTGATGCCCTCACTAGCACGGGGTGGGGGATGTTCATTTCTGGGTATTTATACCTGTGTTTTTTCTTTTTTAAGAACAAAATGAATTCCCTGCCTGTTCACCTCCAAGGGAGCAAGCACAAATATTACTTTAGCCACACAGACAGGCTTTTCACTTGTGCTGCAGGTAAATGTTTTCATTTAAGCAATCTAAACTGCAATGACAGCGAGGTTGGACCCAATGATCTTAGAGGTCTTTTCCAACCTAAATGATTTTATGATTCTATGACAGCTGCTTCAAGTGTTTGCTTCCATCTTCTCCCCCTCACTCCCCCACCACACTTTTCCTTCCTTTGCCTGTATCTACAGATGTTTGCATCCTCCTTGCTGCCAGTTCCATTTGTTTCCCTTAAAAAAAAGAAGGCAGCCCCTCTCTGCTGATGTCTCCTGGCAGAGACCTTTGACTGCAATCAGAGCAATCCTCATTTATTCCAGCTGAGGATCTGACCCCAGGACTTCCAGTGCTTGAGCTGTAATAGAAGTAGAATCAGACCAGGCCATTACATGTTTGGGAGAAGTCCAAGACTCTTTCAGGTGCTGCAGAAAGCACTGCCAGCAATTCTGCAATTTGTAAGGGATTTTTTTCCCTCATCTGAATTGAACAGGGATGATCAGTGCAATGGGTAGGGCACAGAGAGATCTCATCCAGACACTCTTTTGATTATCAAACATGCCAAGATCTGCCACAAGGTTTTATTGCATGGTAAGGAGTCCAGAGACATGCACCAGCCTGTTTTACAATTCAAGACTTGCTTACATTCCTAGACTTTTTTTTTCAGTCCAAAAAGCAAGACAAACTCCATAAGTCATTCTGATGTGGTATTGCTGCAAGGGCCACGACCCTCAATATGTGCCACTTCTGGCAAACAGAGCCATCTTCACATCCAAATTGGGACAACTTAGTCAAATTTGAAAGGAAGTTCAAACTACACAAAAAATCCAATCAAAGCAAACAACTGACACAAGAGACTGGTCACATTTTACACCCAAGCATCCAAAGAGAAATGGATTTTCATTATCCCTTTCTTCCTTCAGACTGACAAATTTTATTATGGTTTTTCCTACGTCTCCACGGGAAAGACAGCCCAAGGTGAGACACCAGACACTACCAGGTCATGTCTTGAACCACCACATTTTCAACAAGAATGTGTAGTGGTTACATTCAAGACCCTAATGGGCTGCCTTCCTCAGTATACAGGGTCCAGTCCACAGGAGAATGTTGTACAAATCTTTGGTGGTAATAATGATAATCTTCCCCAAATCTTCCCCAGTTATGCCTGGATAAGGGACAGAGCACATTCTGCTTAACCTGGAATACTTAAAACAGAGCTACCAGCTCCTCTCTACCTGACCACTCTCACAAGAACAAACCACTACTATTTGCTTAATGAAGTGTTTTGCAAGATGAACCAAGAGCATCACGGGGTGACAGTGACACAAAAACCAGTCTCAGCCCAAGAGCTGTATCAATATGTCACTGCTCACATGGACCAGCAAAGAGCCTGACCCTGCACACACCGACAGCAGTTCTTCCTTGCAAGAGGAGAACTCAGCCAAAGCCTGACAAATATAATTAACAGGTGAGGAAAGACACATCCAAGAACAAACATGTTTATTTGTACAGCTATTTTTACACTAGGATGATGTATTCTGGCATAACTTGCCTTGCCCTCCATTTCTATCCCTCTAGCATTCTGCCAGTTTCCCAGGAAGGCAAGGAACAGAAATATGGCTCTTTTTCTAAGGAATCTCATTTCTTCCTTGGTTTGTCTTTCTCTACTAATGTCTTGGGTTAACTAATTGAATTCAAGTTGCTTAATTGAAATATCTTGGGTTAACTAATTGAATTCAAGTTGAGATCTGTTAATTGTAGTGCCTGTTTCTGATGCAGCAGGAAGGGGGAAAACACCAAACAGTGAGCATCAGAGCCCTCTGCATTTGCTGGCAGTATTTTTTTTTTTTTTACTTCGACACAGATTAGGGTCATCAGAACAATATTATGGAGACTATTCAAATTTCTAGTCAAGAGCGAGAGAGAAGATATTCCCTTTGTACAACAACATTTCTGTAAATTTTGTTTAGCTTGCGTGGGATACAGTTAATTACAGTAATCTATCAAACTGGCACAAGGTAGTATTCACACACAAAGTTTTTCCTGCAGTCAGAATCCTTAGTTTTATATGAGACTGGTTTGTGCTAATTGAATTTTCACTTGGGTAGATAAAATCTTTAACAACTCTGGAATAACTAAGTGCTCTTTGTTCAATGATGTGGATCAGAATGATTTACAGCACCTTTCACATAATCATGCTAATTTTGCTTTCATATGATTAATTAAAACAATATGTTCTTTCTTTGTAAAATAGAATTAGTGCACCCAAGGAGACAGGTTTTATTGCAAACTACTTTTTCTGGTAATAAAAGCAATTTTTACACACCACCTTTTTGGCAAAGCTAAATAAACACGCTTAAGTGGGCAAGGAAACTGCAGCTGGGGTCAGATCCCTCCGTGGAGTGCCACCAACAGGATTTGCAGATTGCACCAGGGATGGTTCAGTGCTGTGAAGCAGAGCATGGCCAGCAGGAAGCTTTTGGGATCTCCAGGCCAAAGCCCCTTCCCACTGCCAGTTTCCTGTAGATCATCTCTCTCTCATCACATCTAGAGCCTCACTGAAGGACACTGCTGTAACAGCACAGAAACTCCAGTGCTAAAATGGATGGTGCTTGTGGTCCAAGCTCTGGATGCAGCACATCCCCTGGAACAGGATGTGTGGCTGTGATGGTCACACTGGGTCTGGGAAGGGGCAGAGGGAGCTCAGGGCATTGCTCTGTGTGTTGGCTGCCAGCTTTGCACTGCCCCTTCCACTTTTTCTTACTGTGTCTTGGCAGGATAATTTAGATCTTCTCCTTGAGATAAATACTGATGAAATACCCCAGATAATGAGGACTGTTAGAGGAGAATGGTGAAGTGGATCCTGTGGGGAGCAGGAGGGGAGGCAGGTGCTCTGGCTGATGGCAAAAAGAGAAGAGGGAGCCTCAAGAGATGCTCTAAAGGCACCAAAGGGGTAATTGTGCAACCTGATCCATGAGAATGAAGGTTCACAACCATCATTACAATTAATAGCAAGCATGTGGGTGGCTGAGCTCTCCACACAGAGCATCCAGTATTTACCTCCAAGGGCTCCCTCCTGCCCTGTTTCACTTCAAGTCTGGATCAAAGCTGGACCAGAAAGGTCACCCAACCCAAAGTTTCAAGCACACTAAGGCATCACAACTCTGACTGCATGCCTGGGTCTAAGCATTCTTTGCTGCATGAAACGGTGAAGAAAATCATACAGTGCTGGGTTTCATAAACCCCTTTTAAAAATTCACAATAAGTTTATTTTCATCTGTCAACCCAAGATCAAGTCATTTTGCCTGAAGCATCCACATGTACCAGGAAAAAGAAACCCCTCAGCTGTCAAATGTCCCATTTCAGGTAGTTAACCCACCAACCAAAGCACACAGAGATACCTGCATAGAGGCATAAATACAGGAGAGTGAAGATCAGTCAAGGTAAGCATTTGTGTGGCAAAAAAGATCAACACTGGACAGATCAAAATAGAATATAACCAGTACTTGAATCTAATCCCCATGCTAAAATGTGCTGGGCAAAAAACAGGAAAGCAGCTGTGAAAAATGTAGGCACCAAATAGAGCCAGCCCATCAGCAGGTAAAGGAACTGTAGGAATCAATCAATTTTAGGACAAGCTGAGTATAGATGGAACAAGCACATCCACTGGTGCAAGGAAAATGAGCTCTCCCAAAGAGCCTAGAAAAGGCACCCTCTCATGAGAGTAGTGACATTGATATGGACACTGAAATGGAGATACTTAAACCCTGTCTTGACTCCTAGAAAAGACTGATGCAGAACAAGCCAGGACAAAGAAACAAAAGGAAAAGTTTTCACATCCACAGTTTCCTGTCCCTGTCAAAGAGTTTCCAAGGGCTGTCTGATTAAAGGACCTTCACTACACCCTCTGCTGTAACTATTTCCACACCTCAGCTTGCTTTCTCCAGCAGGCAGGAGGGTGCATGGTGGCTGGGAAAATTCCTCCTGCTGCAAATAACTCCTTGTGCACACGGTCGTCTCCAGGGCAGGGGATGAGCAAAGCAGCAAACTGCATGTGACAGGCCACTTACTGCACTTCATGGCAATGCTCAGGATGCAGTTTGACTACAGTCCTACCAGGCTCTAATTTAGGTGTCATGACTACTTCTCTTCAGTGCCAGATGCACGGAGAGGAGCCCTGGATTGTTCCTGGGCTTAACCTCTCTGTGCTCCCTGCAGCTTATGGGATACAGCAGCTGTGGCAGCCAAGGGAGCTGCCCTTTGGTCATGTACCTTCAGTGCCATTGCATAAATAAAAATTCCATCTAGAAAAGCAAGGAGAGAAGAGAATAATGGGCTGCCCCTGGCTCAAGGGTGGTCTGGACACCACCAGTGGTCAGACAGCATGGTCAGTCTGTCCATCCTCTGGCTGCACCCATCAGTCCTGTTGGAGCCTGAGCAGGTGGGAACCACACTCTGCTGCCATCTCCTCCAGTGACTGGCATTCCCTGCTTCTATAAAATTAATTTGATGACCAAATTAAACTAATAATTGTTTCATTTACAAAAGATGCTCTCGGAGTGTGTTTGACTTAGAGCATTTTTCCCTTGGGAGGTACCAGGAATATCCAGTTGTATTACTTATGGAATCTGGGCTAATTTAATTACTTTTTGATGGAAAGGGCATGATTTTGCAGACGGTAGCTGTCTGCAGGGCCACACACAGTTGCTGATATCTTTTCACTTTCCTCTGTGATGCAAGAGATGATAAAGGGCCCAATTAGTAAAGTCACCTTGAGAAGGAGACCTTCTGTTAATGGGAGAACCAGAAGCGATTCACCATTTGGGAAAATTCTGGTTTCCTTGTTTCCATCCTATCCAACACTCACCCACTCACAATATGCCTCTTGAAAACAACTGAATGCTGAGGGAGTCCATATGGCCACACTTTTGCAAAGTCTTTCAAAGCAAGGTAACAATTAGAAGCACATTTATAAATGACATCCTGATTTGTGCCTTTTTCACCTCTGCCTCTATCACCTCCAGTTCCACGTGCTCCCACTCGACCCTGCCACCCCACACAAGGGTTCTCACCCCATGTCAAAAGTTTGGGGACTTGAGTGCTGACAATGCAGAAATAGCACCAGAGTAAATTACAATAAACAGTTGTTTCAAAAGTAACCTGTGCTGTTCAGACAATTAAATATCATTTTCCACTCATCCCCAGGCAAGGGAAGAGTCACAGATCTCCACCCAAGAGCACCACACGTGCTTCTTTGGCTGCCACCCACATCCAGAGCAGCCTCAAAGTCATTGCTAGGGTTTAGCTAGCTCCCTAGGGAAGGCTGCTCCTCTCCACTCTCTACCTTAATTTCCCCACAGAAAGTATTTTTGTTTCTTGCCCTCCATCTTGGCTCCCTAGATCACTTCTTCCTACAGGTCCAACCACTGCTCACTCTAGGCACACACAGAAGCCAGTCCTGCAGAAGGAACAGGGTCTCAGATTTCACAGGGATTGAGATGCCAACATGACACAAACAAAATTAAATGTAGCCAGTCAGCATTTCGTGTTAAGTGCCCTGTCAGCAGGCAGAAGAGAGGTGGAGAGTATCAACTCATCCCCACAGCTCACAGGAAATCCTGACAGGCACCTCAGTCTGCAGAGCACAAAACAGGAAGGTAAAGATGCATCTTGGAATTTGACATTTACTCTCAAGGGCAAAGTGTTTGAGTTCTGCTGATCCATACCCAGATTTAAACAGCACAGAGAATAAGGAGCATCAGCTCAGCTGCTTTCTCCAGAAAAGATGCACAAGATTTAGGTCATCGTCTGTCAGCAATGAGGAGGAAACTTCCCCAGAGAAAATAAGCCAGAGGAGGAGGAGGAAGTGCAAAAGTGAAGGTAGAATAGTTTTGCAAAAAATGAGGATGTAAGAGGAAGCTCTCCAGAGCTCTGAATCATCCTACAGATGAAGAAAATTGTGGATTTTAGTAGTACTGTGAGATGCTGAGTGGTGTAAACGTGGATCATTTTCTATCATAACTTAAAAACTATTGTTCCCATTTAAGTATCTATTCTACAGGGGCCAAATCATAATTTGTAAGGTTTTATCACTCAAACTCTCTCAAAGCACCGAAGGAAGGAGTAGACAGAAAGCAAATGGCACACACAGAACCATGTCCATGCCTTGGAAACTCAGGTGTCCTGTGCTGAGGCACTGTGATCTGCCAAGGACTGCACACACATCAGCAGAGGGAGTTGAGGATCTCTATGAGATTTGATGTCTTCACAGCAGAGGCTCTTACATGAAACCCTGGCAGTCACAGATTATTTTTACACACAGTTTTTTTCTGTTTATTACAGAGTCACAGAATGGCTCGGGTGGGAAGGGGCCTTTAAAAATCCTCTCAACCCCTCCCCACACTCAGGTTCCTGAGATAAGCTTTCACTCTGGATATTCATTTCTATTAATGAGGCTCAGAGCCTGAAAAACCCAAAGCCAGAAGAGTGAACACACACACCCAGCAGCATCCACACACACTGAGAGCAGCCAGCCTGGAACCTCACGAGTCCCTCTGGGACAGGGGAAGGCTCCAAAGAGAAAACCTCGATCTGGCAGCGCTGGCGTTATAAAGCCTCCAGTACAACATTAAATTAGAGGCTTGGTATTCCCTCTAGGACCACATGCTTTTGTTTGTAATACACTTGAGCTACACTTAAAATGAGGACTTGTGGAAGACATAGACTACTGTAAAAAGAATTAATTTTCTGTATTCCAGATCAGAGTCATAGCACTGAAGCGAGGCCTTTGGAAACAAATGACCAAAAAGTAATAAATCTATCAAAAATAAACTTTTTCTGCACAAAAAGGGTGAAATAGTGACCTGTCAAAGGGATGGTGCAGTTCAATGAACATGTTTTCTGTTTTGCAAATCACAGCAAATTTCCCTGAGAAATGGATCTTTTTTGAACAAACATTTCTTTTAGGATCGGGCATGTTGGAACTGCAGCTTGACTTTACAACATGACTGTGCATTAAGCAGAATTTACTAAAGAAAAGAAGATATGAACATAGTCAGGAAAAAAATTAAAAGATGATTATCAGAATAGTTAGGCATTAAAGACCTTGAGAGGGACTGCCTGGCATAGAAAATGCTGTGGAGCTGCAGCTTCCAGTGCATAGTGATGACCATGGCCAGCCTTGAGCAAAGGCACAGATCCTGTTTGAAGGCGAGTGTCCCTTTTCCCAGTGACTGGCTCCAGTCTGTTCTGTGCAGTGACAGCTGTGGTTTGCACCTCTGGTAGCCTGCAAGGGCACACCCAGTTTGTTCCAACCCCTGGCCCCTGAATTTCATAACACAGACCAACCCCTTTCATGTCCTGTCATAGGGACTTCCATCAGGTTACAGAGGCTCTGTGCATCACCTATTCTCAGCCCCATTGCTCCAAAAATATGTGCACTTTGAAAAAAGTCCTGGGGTTTGATGACAAAAAATGTTTGGCTTTTCTCCCAGCCAGGTCAGATTCATGACACACCTATGCATATGATGGTAAGAGCTTTGCACCTTTGAAAACAAACAAATCAGACATTTCTAGGAGTTGCAGTTCTTCAGAAAAACATCAGGCAAGGATTTAAAATTGAAATGGCAGAACCAGCCATGGTTATGTGTACCCAAAACACATCCATAATGGTGAGGGGAAAACTGTCTCACCCTCAGGCCTTGGAAAAATTCATCCAGTCCCGGCAGTTTTCCAAAGTGACAAGGTTTTATTCACCTAAAAGAGATGTATCCGGACTTTGATGAGCTCTTGCTGCTTTTTAATCTATCACTCAGGGAGCTGCTCTTGCAGGGAGCATTTGACACTGAGTGAGAGGCAGCAGTGCCTGGCAGAACTTGACTTGCCTGTTTTTATGGAGGCTGTGTTTGAGCATCCATCAGGTGTGCTGCGCACACAGCCCAGCCAGACTCTGCTCTCTGGCAAGTTTGGCAGACATCACAGCACTGTCTCTCACTCAGAGAGAGTGTTTTTTCTTCTCTCACTCTACACAGATGAAGGAGAAACTCGAGGAGACAGTCATCCTTCCTCCTCACATCACTTTTGCACTTCACAGTAACGGCGTTGCTGAGCTCTACAAAGTCTCCATTTTTTCTTGCTCTGAGTGTGGTAAGATGCAGCAATTTCATTCTGCCTTTAATAACACAGAAACTGGCACTTAATTTTTAATGCTAGCTTAATACCCAGGAGGTTGCTGTGCTTTACAGGTGAAATCAAGCTCCTCTTGGGTCATTTAGAGAGTTCAGGAACCCAACATCACTGCTGGCAGCTGATTCCTTCCTCTCTCAAACACCCTTTGAATTTTGCTGGACTAAAGGCAGGGGTAAGGTCAGACAACTGCCCGTGCTCCTGGGGTACTGCAGGGGCCATAAACCAACAGGAATTAAAGCAGGATATACATGCCAGGTTACTGAGCCCATTTCCAGTGCAGTTCAGTGGCCCACAGCACATTCCCCTGTGCTTTATCTGCAGCTCCTGAACAGAGCTTGCTGCCATCCCTTTCTGGTCACTTGGACTTTGCAGCTCTTAGGATGACCTGCAGTCTGGTTTGATCCTACCTGCAAAGCCTGTCTTGTTTAAGAAGAAAAAAAAAATCCGATGTATAATGGAATAGATAAGAACATATTCCTGCAGAGATGAGTCCCTGAGGTTTTAGGGTTTCATGCACTACCAGCAAGTTCACCAGACTTGTGACATGGGTCTTCACCACCAGTGTTTTAAAGCCTTCTTTAGTGAACACACTGCTTTTTCTACTCTTTGGATTTTCTGAAGGGAGAGATCAAGAAACTAGAATGGAAGAGGGGAGGGGGGAAAAAAGCCACAAATAGGATCAGTTCCAAGAATATCAGCTACTTGTCAGCTCTGCAAAATAGCTGTTAATTTATAGAGGAGAAGTGTGCAGGTTCTTTCAGAGCCATACGTCAAAGCTTTCTCACTATGATACCTGGCTTTATTTGGCCTTCATAATATGGACCAAAATGGATTTTCCTGGTTCTGGATAAATTGCACAAGGGTGATGTACACTGTGATTTATTGCTGCAAGTGCTTAAAACGCCTCCCACTAAATTTGTAGTGACCTTATCACACTATTAAAACCTGAAGTAAATAAGTGCACTGAGTAAAGGTTAACAACACCTCAAATAAAACAAACAGCAAACAGAGGGGGTGGGAGATTCTCAGTCCCAGCACTGGCACAATCCAGGGAGTGAAATTGCTGGGTGTCCTGGCAGCACCAGGGGAGAGCCCAGAGGATGCAGAGATAAGGAAGGTGGTTTGACACCTCAGCCCAGCAGCCCACCGAGCATGCCAGCTTTGCTGGGCCGTGTTTTCACCTCGGGAAGCCCCTGGACCAGGAGCTATAACGAGCACAGGCTGGGCAAGCACAGCAGCACAGAGGCTCCCTCTGTGCAGAGAGCCTGCATCGAGCATCAAAGCCCAAAAACCACACCAGAGACAGAGCAGCAACTTCTTAAGCAATGGCTCTACAGCCATAAGGTTTTTGAGAAAAAAATTTAAAAAAAGGTTTATACTGTGGTCTGAAGAGAGAGTCATTATCAAATCTATCACAGAGTTTTAATCAAGAGCTGAGTATTTTCCCTACAGTAATTGGTTTAGGTTTATTTTCTGAAAGACCATGCCCAGGTCATACCTTCCATAGTCTCTGACAAAGATTTATAATTAGCAGATAACTGAATAAAATTAGTATCAGGAAGCAGAGGAGCACTTGGAGAAACATGACCAAGGTGAACAAATGCAGACACTGTTCCAGCAAAAGAAAAAGCAACTTTTAAGCCACTGACTTGAAGAGATTCCTTACTGGTTTGTAGAGGGAGATATTCTCATCTCCAGGTGCTCATTGTTATAGCCAGATAACCATAAAGTTTTCTGCAACTCAAGCATGACAACTCAAATAAAAAGCAAAATTTTTGGAGGGAAAACCATTTTTCATTGGAGATATCCTGAAAAAAGTGTTTTAAGTCCTCAAGACAAAAGGAAAAAAACATGAACCAATCTCTTAATAAAAGCTGAAGCAGGTTTTGTCCATTTGGCCTCTGCAGTTAGAAATGTTTTTTATTCCAAAATAAATATTCGTTTCCCATTTCATATAAGCATAAAGTTCTAAAATTTTCTCTCCAAACATTAAACTGCTTGAATATAACATTTAGTGCTCCCAGCCTCATTTTCTCTCTGATACATCAGCAAAGGTGAGTCAGGTCATTAGAATCTCCTTCCTTTTTATTTCAACAGCAGTTGTGATCATAAATTCATTATTTTCGTAATTGCTCCATTATAATTTAGTAATAGATTCACATTAATTTCAAAAGTCCTACTATGAGACATTATTCAAACAAAATAAGAAACAATTAAAATTATATTTATCTAAAATCCTATTTAGAAAGCATTATCCAAACAAAATAAGAAATACATAGCATGAAATTTATCTAGCATCCCATTAAAAATGATAACTTTGAGGCCAATGAAAATATTTTACATAAAAGCACACAAGATAATTGACTTTTTTTCTGCTGTGCTTTTGAAGCAAGAGCTGATAGCCAGTAGTAGTGCTAAAAAAACCAGAAATTCTGGGCAGGCACAGGGGCTTCACACCCTCAGGGCTGACTCCAGCCAAGACCCCTCCTCTCACCCAGGCTGTCTCACCCACCCCAACAATTTTCCTTTAGGAATTCAGAGATTTATACTCCAGTAAGAAACTCACTTTTGTCAGGACTATGGGAAGCTTCTTCCTGCTGCCTTCACGTCTCCAGGTTAAGAAATTCCTCCTCCCGAGCTGCAGGGGAGCTCCACGGGTGGTGTTTGCTCCTGCCAGCCCTAGCAGGTAAGGACAGCCTCACCTGGGCAGCCCCAGAGCCCCACCAAGAGCTGTGGGGAGAACTCTGAGCATTTAACCACCAACAGCTGTGGGGAGAACTCTTAAGTATTTAACCAATAGCTGTGGGGAGAATTCTGAGCATTTAACCACCAACACCTGTGGGGAGAAGCTCTGAGCACTTAACCACAAACTCTGAGCATTTAACCACCAACAGCTGTGGGGAGAAGNTGGTGTTTGCTCCTGCCAGCCCCAGCAGGTAAGGACAGCCTCACCTGGGCAGCCCCAGAGCCCCACCAAGAGCTGTGGGGAGAACTCTGAGCATTTAACCAAGAGCTGTGGGGAGAACTCTGAGCATTTAACCACCAACACCTGTGGGGAGAACTCTAAGTATTTAACCAATAGCTGTGGGGAGAATTCTGAGCATTTAACCACCAACACCTGTGGGGAGAAGCTCTGAGCACTTAACCACAAACTCTGAGCATTTAACCACCAACAGCTGTGGGGAGAAGCTCTAAGCACTTAAGCACAAACTCTTTTCACCTGTTTTGACCTGGGTCTCTCACTCAGGAGCAGAGGATTTCAAGGAGAAGATGCTTTTAAAGCCAAGGCACGTGATGCTCTTGCCTTCTTTGTCCAGTGTTCCTGCACTCTCCTTGCAGAAAGCACAGCAGATTATTGTTTGTCCCCTAAGGCTCCCAGATCTTTGTCTCACCATCTACTATCTTGAATCATAAACTGCTTTATTGTTTGCCACTTCAGGGAGCAGCACATAGCTGAGCCCTGCCTTGGGCTGCTCTTTTCAATGTCTCTCCATTGGGTTGTAGCCACTTTTAATTTAAAACCCTCAAAATTTTTTTTGGTTTTAAGCATCTGTTGAACTGTTCTTGCTGGAGAGATGTGTTTTCTCAGCAGCAATGGAACTTGTATCCATGCAAAGCAACCTTCTGTGTAGCAAATACATGGTAACCTTAATATGTTTCTGTATGTCTCAATAACTAGGTCATGTTCAGCATTAAGAAAAAACGCTGCAGATCAGATTGCTGCCTGCCATGCCCCCCAAGAGGAACTCACAGCATCATTTTATCTGATTAACTTGATCTCAGTGTCCAGTTTCACATTTTAGAATGTCTGTCCATGGTCAGAAACACTTTAAAGCAAACACTTAACTCCACCCATCAGTTATCTCCTGTCTCAACCTTCCTGATTTGAGTCATTAACTGCATTTCATCTCTTCAGTTCCAAAATCCTCAAATTCAGCTGCAAAAATGGAACCCCTTTGATCTTAGATTGCCACTAATTCATAATTGATAACCCAGTCTGGAAGGAAAGAAAATATTCGTCCCCATTAGTTGTTCCACTTAATATGTTCTGGTGCTTCAATTATGCAAAACCCAACTCTCAGGGCCTGACTGCTTTCCAAAATGTGAGTCAATGGGGGGAAGAGAAAAACCCAGATCGAATTATTCCAGCTGTAAATCTTTGTAATAGCATAGATGTCACGAGAGCAATACTCAACGCTGAACAATTCTGTTTGTTTTCCAAGCTGTTCCTTTGTAGAATTCCCAAGGCATCCATAAATGACTCTAGAGAGCTCAGTGGAAGACTCAGGACTTGTTCTCCCTCACTTATATTTTTTTGGTCAGGCCATTAGGCTGTGAGTTGTAACGACCCTTTTTGGCCCAAGGCACTAAAAGCCTTGAAGTAATACAAGACTTAGTAAGAAAGTGAGCAAGGAGGAATAATTAACACAAGTCATTATGCTCTCTATTTAGTGGAAGAGAAACTGTCACTTCTTTCTGAAGACCTTTGAATTATAAATTTCAGAATAGGAGCACCGTGAAGAAAACAGCAGTGCAGACATCACTGGGCCAAAGCTGTTTTTCTGCTGGGAGACTGACAGAAGCAGGACTACACAGCAGGGAACTCAGCTGAAAAGGCACAGATGCCTGCAGTTGCTATTGAATAACCAGAAATCAAAGACATGGATATGACTGTACCTGTGTTCTGTCACCCAGCAGGTTGTTGGGCTTAAAGAAGAATCTTTGGACTTGCATTTCTCTCAGACAAAACTGTACAACCACGCAGCAAACTGCCAGGAATGAGGGGAAATTAAAGCCTGCAATTGCACAGGTGCTTGCCAAGATCAGGAGGATCACCTGGTTGGGACATTCTGGTTCTATATTTCTCCAGAATTCACCCACATTAGCAAAAAAATAAGACAAAACTTAGTTTGATTTTCTACTGGCTTGTGTTGACTTCATGCTTGAGGAAGGTGGGAACTCCAGGTGGGAGTTTTCCTGGAGTAGGGTCAGGATAAGGTCTCTTTTCTGGAAGGCATCACAGCTTTTCTTTTTAAGGTATTTATAGGATCTCCCCTCTTCCTATCACTGATTTTCTAGAAACTTCAATCTCTTCCATATTTATCCTCAAACCTGTTTGACAGCTCCTGACACCACTGGGAAGCCTTGGAGATACAGAGCACAAAGGCAAGAGCTTCCTTCCAGGAGTAAACCAAGCTAAAGAAAAATACAATTATTTTGAAACAGAAATTCATGTCTGCTCTTTTTTCTCATGTGCAGTGAGTTTCCTACAGTGGCAGAGTAAGGCTTAAGGCAAATGGAGGGAACATCTTCACATTGCATTTATTGCCAGAATGTGTCAAAGTCATCATGTAAACCTCCTTGCATTTTCTGGTACATTTTAAGGGCTAAGCCATTAACCTCTTACAAGAATAAATCTATCAGGCTCTCCAGGCTTCCCTTGCTCTGTTATTACTTCCAAGTCTAAATCCTGTTGGTACTTGGAAATTGAGGGGTACACCTTTGTCAAACAGACAGATGCCACTTCTCCTCACAGACCACCCCCTTCTCCCTCTTTCTCTGTCATGTGCTGCAACACGCTTGCTGTTACCTTTGCCCTCCTGGTATTCTCATTCCCACCCAAATTTCCTCTTATTTCTCAAGAGAAATACACATCTCAGCCTAACACAAGTCTGTGAGGGCAGGGAACTCTCAGCTGGCTTCCTTGGGCAGTGCAGCCCCTGTCCTGCTCAGACAGAGCTCTGGCTTTGCTGGCAGATTTTGGGATTCTGTCTCATGGCCAGCAGGACTGGGACCATTATCCAGGGGCAGTTCTTGCCTCACATTTTGCCTCTCCTGCTGCATGTTTTCCTGTTGTTTCTATTTTTCAGACACCTGGCAAAAGAAAAACAACCCTGCACCTCACAGACATTTTAATAATTCATATTCAACTTCAGTTACTGGAAGTTTAATAAACAAGTATTTATTAGAAGACAATCACTTCTTAAAGCGGGCAGTTTCTAGGAATGGAATCACAATAATTACCTGTAAGAATATGTATGAATAACAAACATTCAGTCCTCCTGTTTTCATTGTTTTGCTCATTCGCATGAAAAACTTCCCCACTGTTCCCCTTGCCTCTGTTTCAGCAAAGACTTTGCTTTTAATTGGACTGAATATTCAGCTGGGTTCAAACCCAAATTTGTATGTAAGAAAGCCACACATAGCAACCAGCTCATCCTGGAATCCATTAAAAATAACAAGAGGGATTGGAATGAGATTATTTCAAGAGCTCTCTTGCATTCACAGGAAAACAGATTTATTGAACTTGCAGAGAAACTCTCCCAGGCAAGGGAGATGCAGGTGATAACACTGAGTCCTCCTGGTTTTTCCTCTTGTCCACAAAGCAAAACCATGAGGATTTCTGAGCTAATTTCATCCCTGACAACAGCTTGCCATGGGCTGAGAGCCTGTTATCAACACTGCCCGTCCCTGCAGCCTCCTTCCTCCAGCCCTCCCTAGGGATGCATTACAGGTCCCTGTGAAATTCAACCTGGCACTAAATGGAAGCAATGGAGAATACCGTACAAAACTAAAATAAACCAGATGCTGCTAAGTGGCAACTACAATAAAAACACCTGCAAGAGCCAGGAAAGCAGGTTGAAAAGCTGCCTGACACCCTCAGAGCAGGTAAGCCCAGCAGCAGCCTCAGCACTGTGCTGTGACAGGGGGTGAGCACATCCTGAGCACCCACCCTGGACCCAGCCACCCTCTCACAGCACTCCAGTGAAATTTGGGCTCACCAAATAAAAAGCAGCATGTTACCCTAAGAGCAGAGCACAGTGCCAAATTGCAGCCTGCCACCTCAGCTTCCACCCCTCTGGGAGGATGCAAGCTGTGTTTTCATTCCAGGGGAGGTTTTTTGTTTCTCTCACTTAAAAAATTGCTATTTTCATAAAAAGCATCTTTCCCATACTCCCACTCACAGCAAGAAAATGGAAAGTGATCCAGAGACTTTAGCTCTTGACAGGGGAAATTTTCAGGAAGAAACTCTGCTTTAACAAGATAATTGTTTTGGGGGACATGTGTTGTGGAACTCTTGAATGGAAGAGAGCATGGGGGCAGGAAACTTTTGACTTTCTCAACAGGGAAAAATAAGACCTTTGTAAATCAGAGGCACACACACCCTGAGGCTGCAGCTGAATTTTTGAAGGGCAAGAGACTTTCCTCACTGGCTGCCCTGCAGTGACCTCATGCAGCAGCCCCTGCAGAAGCCTTGAAGTCACCATCTCCAAAGGCACAGGCTGTGCCTCCCGAGGAGGGTGCACGTTTAACTCCAGGGCTACAAACACAGGCCAGGTGAAGGAGCAGCATGTTCTCCTGTGTCAGGTAACACACGGCCTTTCAAGCTGCTCTTCAAAGCAGAACATCTTCCTTTGGACCACAGAGCCACTGGCAGCTCCAGCTGAGGGTTCTGAGGAATGGTTTGTGATAGAGGAGCCCTGATTAGAAGGCAAATGAAACAGGGTAAATTTGTAGAGGTTTTAAGAACAGGTTTTACTGACTGCCATGCACCCTTAAGCACCAAAAGTCTGCTGATCCCAAAGGTCTGGGCTGCTAAACAAAAGTCACAGGAGCCAAGGTAGGTTTTCTTTGAAGTCTTGCTTCTAGTTGCTTACAACTTGTAGTTCTCAAACTAAATGAGCTGCAGTTTGGCTCTCTGTAGATAAAGGGCTCACATTTGCACGACACCCAAAGAGCTCCCAGAGTCAGACATTGCTCTGCACCGTGCAGGTCCCTGTAGGAGTCCATCACTGTAAAGCACAGTGGGCTTCTCTGGTGAAAGGCAGATCCCACATCTCAAGTTTGTTGTTTTTTTCTTCTAAGAGCAAACCAAAATGAACTGAACATCAATGTGGCTTAGTTTAATTTATATCTTTAGCTGATATAAATTAACAGAGCTCTGACCCATATTCCTAATTCACACTTCTCACCAGCCCAGGAAAGGGGGGTGAAGCACAACCAGGAGGAATAGAGTTAGCAACAAGAGCCTTGGCTTCAACAAGATCAAGGACTCATCTTTCACCTCCATATTGATAACCCTCATGCCAGAACCAGAATGGGAAAGAGTCATTTATGTCCTTGTCCTGGAGTTCATTCACTCTGTGTTTTATAAGAGCCTGTAACTTTGTGTTTTCTGCCAGCTCATTTCCCCTGGTGCATTGGCAGAGAAGCATGCCGGGTAAAGACAAAAATCCCAACAAAAATAGTGACCATGTTTGGATCTAACCTACTTTGGGAATCTCTGGGATGCAGAGAAAGTTGAACTGGCTACCCAGTTCCAGCTGTGTAAGAGTGCCCTGGCTTCTTTTTAAGATTATTTATGTACAGATCAAACAAACAGACTTCCAAGCGCTTTCATTTAACTTTGATGCCAAACTTTGATGTCTTCACCATTTACAGTAATCATTTTTATGTGCATTTAATATTATTTTTTTTTAGTCCAAAACGCTATACATAAAAAGACCAACTTCATTTAAAATATGCAGCATTTTTGCTATTTGGAAACTCTGCATTTTTAATTTGTTTCTTATCAGCAGAGTACTTCTGGGGCAAGGAGAACATCAAGTTTTTAATGCCTTTCAGTTGATTTAAATTAATATTTTATGTTTTTATTCAAAAGAGCTGGCTAATAGAAGGGTGCTGACTTTTTTTTTCACTCTCTTTCTCTGGCATGTGTTATATGCAAAATAATGGTATTTCTTAAATGTTTGGTGCTTTATTCCATGATGAGTACCCAGAAGATGACATTTCCACACAGTTTAATGCACTTGGATCACTGCTCAAATGCCCAGGCTGGGTAGGAAAGGGTCCCCAGTCTCTCAAGGTTAAGATTTGTGTCTTAATATATCAAACATTTGTTTTAGAGGCAAACACTACTTCTGTGTGCTTGAAAACTCCATCCCCTCAAACCCTCAAAACAAAGCAGGGAAATGTTTCCCTCCCTGGCTCTGTGTCTCTGCTGAGCTGTTTTTGAAAAACATAGAAATCCAGAGAGACAAAAGTGAAACTTTTAACCAAAAGGGGCCTGAATGATTTCTATTGCATTTAATAACCACTGTCCCTAGACAAAAGTGCTGTACTGGATTCCATAGCTGACAGGAGTGGTGAGGCAGAGGACAGTCTTCACTTGGGAAGCTGCACCTTTCTCCTTTTAAAATCAGTGGAGGAGGAGTAGCTGAAGTTACATTTTCAGTGCTGAATGCTCCCTTTACCCCAGGCAGCTCAGAGGCTGGTGGAATTCTGCAGGATGGAGCTCAGAGAGGAGTCACTGGGGATGCAAACTCAGATACCCCTGCCACAGCTACCACAGTGACAGACAGGACCTAGCAATGCCTGGAAAATGGGGGGAACTGAGAGGAGAACTGTAATCACACAGCCAAGTCCCACACAGCACAGGCTACTGCAGTGTTAGCACCACATTTTTACAGAAAGCAAATATTATTGCCATTATCCAGGAGGGCAAAGTACAGGGGAGAAAGTTTTTCTGTCTAGGGCAGATGGAGGAGGAGGAGAGCAGTAAGAAGAAATCATTAGTAAAATAATTGGCTGCCTGCTTTGCACAGTTGCCACAAAATGTTTATGCTGTCAGTGCCATGAGAGTGTTGATTTGCCAAAGTCACAGTTGTGCCAAGGAACTGTCAACCACAGGGGCTGCTGCTGCTTTTCACCTTGTGGGTGTATGAAGCACCCCTGGGCCATCAACCCCATTGCCCTGCTCTCCCAGGAACCATATCACAAAGATTTATTATCAGCCTCCATCTGAAACCCAGGATTTTGGCCCCTGCAATCGCTATCAGGAACAAACATAACATCTGAAAATATCTCTGAAAAATGAAGATAGGATGCTGTGTGATAAAGGATCTGAATTACAGTTGTGGAGGTTTTTTTTTTAAGTGAGTAATAAGTTGGAAGCTTCTGTGCCAGAGAACAAAAGACCTGTTGTTTTTCCCTGCTGCAGATAGAAAGAAATGTTAATATCTTACATTCAGGGAAAATGATACTGAGTTTATTCCAGGACTGTGCTGAAGTAGGGGAAAAGTCACTTTATTAAAGCAAGTTTTGTTTGCTTTTCCACCTCATTTTCCAGCTAACTTTAACAAAACACAGCTTGAAGAAGAAAGGATGCCTTTGTTTTGTATCAAAGCAGACAGATGTAAAAAAGAACTCCTAAGATACCCAAAAGTGGTTAACTGAGCACAGGCAGTCATTGCAAAAAATCCATTGAGAAGCCTCACTTATCAGCAAGAAATCATATTAAAGAAGGGCATGGTCTGGGAAGGAAAGACATGAACCACACAGTAACTTCCTCATATATTACATGTGTAAAGAAAGCTTCTGAGAGCAAAATCCTGAGAGCAGCTGCAGCTCCCTGCAAGTCCCT